>JAOWBR010203084.1:0-28197 GCA_028571145.1 Dionaea muscipula
GGTGGTTGGGGGGGGTGGGGGGGGGGGGGGGGCAGGTGAGGGGAAGATGGTATACAATAATCACGAAGGTCAAACTATTTCCCCAAAAGATAGTTCATAAAATAAAACTAGTTTTGTGAAACGATTATAATAATCAAGATTACATTATTTATAATTGATAATTAATTGATTGAATATACAATCACAACCCATTGCCAATATTAGAAACAATGATTATAGTTTCCCATAATTAGTCAGTTTATTATTATAATCAATAATAATCATTGATTATTGTTTCAATTACAATTCTATAATAATTGTTTCTAATTAGTCAGTTGATTGTATCAATTCCATTGATACAGTTTTGTGATTGTTTATTCATTCTACGCATGTGACTAATTATAATCATTGCTTTCCATTGTATGGTTAGTTCATTACACTCAACTAGTTTTGTGATAACATGCATATTGGCTCATGATTGCAGAGTATAATCATTGTGGTTACTTAACTATTGTAGACATTAGTACGAATGGCTTATACTCAACTATTGAAGATGCATAGAAATTCCTTCGTGTTGATGATCATGTGTTCCTTTGAACGGAAGTCCTTCATAATCTTTCTTGTTGCAACAAAATGACATAAACAGGAGGAGGGCGAGACGGTACCTGACATAAACAGCTTGAGGAATAAGAAAAAGGAAATGTATGTCTCTTTCAATCCATCTTTCAACTTGGATTCATGGTGTTTCTTTTCCTCCAATGTCTCCACTAACCTGTCCAAGCATCTAAAATGACCTTTCGTCAATTTTACATCCTTGAATGATAGAAACCATTGCTTAAGTTGCCACGTCGAAGCACAAGAATTTTACATACTTGAATGATAGAAACCATTGCTTAAGTTGACAATAATTAAGAACATGAAAATTACCAACTAGGGTAAGGTTATTGAGGAAAGTCTGTTCCTATATCATCAGCAATAACATTTTCATCAAGAATTCTGTTCCTATATCATCAGCAATAACATTTTCATCAGAGTATTGAGCAAAGTCTTCAGAAATATCATCAGCATTTACCATCTCATAAGGACCTAGTCCATTATTACTAGCATCCACTGCTTCCTCGATAGTACCTATATCCCAATCAATTTGAGAACTGTCTAAGGTTATATCCCAATTAATACCATCAGCACCAACAGCCATTGACCCACTCACATCATTTTACTCAGCAAAAATTGAAGCAGTATTTGCGGAATCAAAGAAGTCAGATCCTATAGAAACACTAAGTGAAGGAGGATTTTCAATAGTGTCCTGCAAGTTTGATAACACGGCCGGAGATGCTCCCTGCAAGGAGGATTTTTAATGTGTTAGCAAGAATGCTCAATAAACTGTTGTATAGCTTCATGGTGGAGCACATGACTAATAAAGCAGCTTAATATTCTTAACTCACATCCTTTTCAGAGTGGAGATCTTTTACAAAGTTTTTGTAGTACTCAATAGCTTAAGCTGCAGCATCACCATGCATGACTTCCAGAATTCGGCTAAACGTGCTAGGTAGTGAATTTGCTGCACTTTCTAGGAGTTCAAGTCTGACATTATTTCCCTGTAAAGTAAAACTTAGACGATCAAGATTGTGACACGGACAAATAGACAACTCACTTGAGTTCAGTATACGCCGATGATCATTACTTGCAATCCCATCTCCTGGCAAGCCTCAACATACTTTGCTGCTGACAAAGCTGCATTTCTCTTAATATCTGCTTCCTTCCGATCGAGCTCTGCTAATTGTTGTTGTATCTTCTGCACTTACTTCTTTTGGTAAGGGCTTCAAATAAAATGAAACTAGAATTAGATTAAACGAAATCATCCAAAAAAAAAAATTGAACAACTATAAAATTCAGATTTCCAGGTATTGAGAAACAAATTATTTGCTTACATCTCATAATTAACATTTTGGGCCATTATCAAGGATGCCTCGTCGAGGAATATATTATCCTTCTCAAAAGACTGAACAATGGCCTCCCATACACCCTGTGAGAAAGTAAATGATAAACAGTCAACCAATGCTATCAGATGCTTAAGCAAGGAATTGGCAGAGAAACAGATGACTAATTAGGAAGATCTTACAGCAGCACCTGAAAGCCGGCCAAAGATATTCCGACTTTCTGGAGTCCTCTTCAGAAGAATATCATATATCCTTTTAGCTTCCATGTAGTCTATCCCTGCATATGTGAAAAGCGAAAATTTAAATGAAAAAAAGTAGAGTGAATAACTCATAACAACTTAATTTTATATGAAGGTAAGCAAATAAAAAGAATACTACACTTAATTTTACGAGACTGGTCAACATATTCATCATGAAAATACAAATTTTAAGAAGCAAAAAAAGTAGAGTGAATAACTCATAACAACTGTTAAGTACCTCACCAAGCGTTATTGGAGTTCTCCCAGATATAGGTGGATAGAATGTTAGTGCAACCGCACGAGTAAGGAATTCCAATTCCGCCTCCAATTCCTTAAAATCATACAATAATGCTAGGTGAGAAGCTTCAGAGCTACCAAGGTGTACACCTGCTCCAGTCACAGCCATATCCTCGGAACTAACTAGCCCTAATAAGGGTATTACAATATTTGTCCCATTTGCACATTGAGGAATAAAAGCTCCCTGTTAGCATCCACGCAAGCCATAAATGACCAAATGTTGGATTCACAAATAGTTATCAGTGCAAATAGCAAGTAGAAATCATTGGTAAAAAGCATGGATGATGTTGTGGACAATTGTTACCAATGAGCTCATCATATGCATGTAAAGGCTAGTAAATGACACAGGTGTTTACTAAATACTTATTTGTGACTACTGGTACATAAGCTATCAAGGTGGAGAATGGATGAAGATAAAGCAGACCTCCAGGACAAGTTTAAGTCCATCAAGATCTCTTCCACATCTCACGTCAACAGTTGAAGGAAATGTCAAATCATCAGAGCCATGTGCAACAGTGAGAAGAAGCTGGCAAACATGGGATGGTTCACTAAGATAGATAAAAACTTCAACCACATCTGCTGCCTGTGGACAAACCTGTAAGTTCAAAATAAAAATAAAAATAGAGGACTGAACCACAAACACAAATCATATATGCTAACCATTTCATGATGGTAATCTAACAGAAGTGGATTATATATCCCTCAAAAGTGTTCATGACGATAAATTAAACGCAAATCAACTCTTTCCTCTTGACGCTCAAAAGGCTGATACCTTCACTCGAAGTTGGAAGTATGTTGGGAACTGACATAAGAAAGCAAGCAGGAGGGCGAGACAGTACCTGACATAAACAACTTGAGGAATAAGAAAAAGGAAATGTATGTCATGAAGAACAACTGGTGACTTTTATCATTGAAATAATATCCTTGAATGGGAAATACCCGCATCTGCCCCTAGCTCTAATAATATAAAACTTAACAATGAGACATCGCGGAAAACAGCCACAATGCTTTTACATTTATGCTAAAATGGCACAAGAATTAACCAGAAATTATACTATTTTTGCCTCAACATGAAACAAAATCCTTCGCGACGTACATCTTATAAGATGAATGTCATCAAAAAGATTACCTTTCTGACAGTAAGGCGGATGTCGTGCATACTTTTTATGGAGGACATGAGATTTAACTACGTGTTTGGTTTGAGTTTAAGGCTATTGAGAATACGCTGGGGCCTGGGAAGGCAAGGCTCCTCATCTGCACCTACCCCATCTTCATTAGTGATTCATATCAAGCTTCCGCTTCACTAGTAACTACACTTCCCTATGTTTATCTTCATCAGAAAGCTAGAAAGAAAGCATTTGCAGGCAAAAGCACTACAAAATGATTCAACCAGAGGCCAAAATTATCATACAGAGAGCCACCTGCAAAGGATAAACAGGGATGGATGGAAGATGCTTGAAAAGCCTGATCCCAATAAAGATTTCCAACTGCCTTTGGCGGGAGCTATCAACAATTGCATTTTTGTATCTTCTCTGGAGCGTAATCTTCATGTTCTGTGCTGCGGAAAATTGCTTGAACTTGCCACCTTCCTCAGTAAATATGCTGAGTATCTGGCTATGCATAGCTTTAGAGCCAGTATAAAGGGTAGCGTGAATATCTCCAGCAAGCAGAAAAAGATCAGCAAGTTGAGATACTGGAGATAATATAGTAGACCTCTTAAACTCTTCAAATGCCATATCAAATCTCTTCCAAGGCTTATCTGGACAAGGATGGTTCCAGGTTGTTGTCCTAGTGTTGTGATCAATAAAATATGTTCTCCCAGTAACAGCATCAGCACGCTTTTCCCAGCCTGGTGGTAGCGGGGCAATATAGCCTCCATAATTGTCTACCGGCTGACAGCCAAATGTCAGATCAGTGTCAAGTGATATTCCCAGCCGTCTGCACTGTTCCACAAACACTTGGAGTGATCCAAAATAACTTGCAGCATTTGTCCTGTCCAAAGAATCAGCACAGTTGAAACGCAATGCTCCATTTTGACGTGTTCTTAAGCAAAATGCTCCTTCATACTCATTGGTATAAATAACTTGACCTCTACAATCAGCGAGTCGCTGTCGTGAAGGCAAATAATCCCCCTCCGTGATACCAATGGATATTGTTGGCCCTTTGAGAAGTTTCCACAGCCCTTCGATTGTCTGCTGCTCACCCTTCAATTTCACATTACCATGCCAGTCATAGTTTATTAGTACAACTTTAGTATTAGGAAGCTGACCAGATGTACGGATATAATTTAGCGATTCCTCAAAATGCTGAACCAGAATGGATTCTGATTTTCCCTCCCCATTCTTAAGCAAGTTAATGCAAACAACTGGAACCCAAGGGTTTTTCTTCTGATTACCACTAGATGCTAGATTGAAGTTTCGAGTATCATATCTTTGGCTCAACCTTTTATAATACTGTGCACTTCCCTTGTAAGGTTCATGCTCTGCAACATATATCTCCGCTTCTGCGGCAGTAATCTTTAATTCTGCACCCCACCAGATAGGAATTGTGCCTCTTCGCCAAATATATGTGCTAAAAGGGACACTTTGGCTAGCCTTTTTAGGAACCCAGACAAGCTGTTCGCACTCGACTTCATTTCCTGTTTAGCATGCAAACCTTAAGCAAAGAAGGAGAAAGAAGATGGGCACCACCAAACAAATAACATAAGAAAAAGAAGATCATAGAGGGAAATGGAAACATATATGTGCGTAGAAATTGCTCTTAAAACATGACAGCTGAGAATTCTTTGTTGAAATTTTCAACAGGATGAAACAAGATTTTAACTGTTGTCATTGATTCATCTCATTTGTCATCTCCTACAGGGACAATGGGGCTTTAGATGACTCCAGAAATGTCTAGCAAACGTATTTACATTTGGATTTTGAGTGTGAACCTTCCCTCTAAGACATATAGTGATGTTATATGATCATCATTTGAGTGTTTACAAGCATAAACAGAAGCTCAAGGATAGTTCAGATTCACATTTGTTATCATTATCGGTAGCTTATTACATCAATGACAAAAAACAAATTCAGCAGCGTTTTACTTTGCAGTTGTAACCTCCTAACCACCCCATGCATATCACGACCATGAACATCCCTCTCCCAAAATACATTTCAAAGATTCGTCCAGAAAATACTAGCGCAACAGAGAGGATGGTGAAGAAAGATAACAAAATGTGTTCAAAGTAACTGAACTGCATCAAGGCTTGAGGGGCCGTTTCTAGCAAGATAATTTGATCCAATAAGCTTGTCCAAGAATGTGTGCTACAAGATCCTCCATTCCATCTGATGTAAAACATCCTCTATGATAAGTTGCAATATATCAACGTCCGTACGGATCATTTCACCCAAGTTTTTTTCGATCGTCCCCTATTTCGTCTGTCTTCCAATACAATACATTTCACACTCCTAACTGGTAGGAGTGGTAATGGGGCAAGTACGGGACGGGTTCGGGGATTCCTAATTGTACCCAAAATTTTTTGCCCATACCTGATCGGGTACTAAATTTTTCACCTTGAACACGATTATTAAAATAATAAAAAATAGATATAAATTTTAAAAAAAAGCCTACCTAAACAAAAATAAATCAATTAATTAAGTTTTTTTAAAAATTATTTTAAAAAAATTATTAGAATAATAAAAAAGAATTCTTAAAAAGAAAAAAAATATTCGCGCACGTCGAGTCGCGGTCCGATAAAATTTATCCTTCATCTTTAAAGATACATGCCTATCGCACAGGACTCAGGAGACAGTTGTCCATTTAGGTCAACCCACATTAATCCTGTGAGTTACATCCTCATCAATCTCTCCATTATCTAGTGTTATATAAGTGATCCTAAGTATTTCAACTTGTTTGTCCTATAAACATTCCATCCATTCATCATCACTGGGAGTTGCTCCTCCCCTAAAATGCGTGCCACATATACTTTATGTTACTCCTATTAATCTACGGTCCTTTAGCCTCCAGGACCGCCTTCTACCTCCACAACTTATGTTTTAAATCTTCTCTAGTCTTATCCATCAATACAATGTTATCCGCAAAAAGTATGTACCAGAGTGCGTCCTCGTCCACATCTCTAGTGAGTTCATCTAAAACCGTCACAAATAAGTATGAGCTCAATATTGACCCCTGGTGTACACCCACAATAACTGGGAAGTCGAGGGTTTGCCTTTCAGTTGTTCTGACACACGTTGTCGCCCATGCATACATATCCTCAACGACATCAATATATTCCTATACGTTCTATTATAAGCTCGAGACAAAAACTTCAGTAGAGTTGTGTTGTTGGTAGAATGGAGCATTTAAGAGAAGGGCATTTTGGGTATCTTGCATTTTACTATATATGTGTACCCACTTGAGTAATGAAAATTAATGAGAATTTTCCCTTCACTTCTTCTACATGGTATCAGAGCTCCAGGAGGGAATCCTAGCACCACCTAAGTCACCACCAAGAAAAAAACCTTAGCCACCACCTTAGTCAGCCACTTTCCGCCGTTTCCAATCACTACCCGGAGCAGCCACCACCGCCAGTGGACCACCACCGTCAGAGGACCACCCAGAGACCGGCAACCCTAGTGGAGTAGGTCTCAGTCACCGGTGACCACCCTGGACAGCGGCAACCCATTGTTTCTCCTTCCCACGGTGGCGCAGGGTGCTTAAAACCACTATCTGCCACGCTTTTCTATGGTTTGACGTCATAGGATGACAGAGCATCTCCCGATCTACAATCCGTTTGAACCACTCGTCGCCATGCCACCGCAAGTGTGCTCACATGCCACTCTAGTCCCCGGCGCGTGACTCCCACGCACCGCCTCCTGGCCCACGCACCGCTACCGCCGACAACCCCTCATGGTAGATTCTTTGTCTCCACCTGCTGGATGTTTTTCCCTCCTACAACGATCACCTTTGCCCTCTATTTTCGTGTGTTTTGCCTTGTCCAAGCTCTACTTTCCTCATGGTTTGCTTGCGTGTTTTGTCGCCAACAGTCCCCTCTGATCTCTTTGTTCATGCTCGTCATTTTCTACTGGATTCGTTGCATTTCCTATCATTAGCCCTTCAATTTACCGGTTGGGTGCTAATTTGATTGATGCTTCGGTCATGCTCGTGATTGGATTGCTTTATTCGTGGTGATTGGTTCTTGGGTGTGTCGCTCCTTGTGAGATGGATAGTTTTCGGCAGACTTTCTCATTCAGTCGGTTTAGTCTACCATATATTAGTATGTTTCTCCTCGCAGTTGGATTATTGATTATGGGACATCTGATCATATGACTGGTTCCCTCCGTTCACTGTGTGACTACTCTTCTACCTCATCCTTTCCTGACGTTCGTGTTGTCGATGGCTCTTATGTATCGGTTCGAGGAGTGGGGGCAGTTTCCCTTACACCTACCCTGACCATTTCTTCAGTCCTCTATTTATCTGACCTTCCTTTGAATTTATTATCTGTCAGTGCATTGACTCAGACCCATCGCTGCCGTGTTATTTTTTGTGATAGTTCGTGTCAGATTCAGGACCTTCTGACAGGGAACCTTCTTGGTAGAGGTTATCGTACCTCCGGAGGATTTTATGTATTAGACACTGATTCCCCCAGTATGGCGTGTTCTGAGGTTTCCTCCACTATTCTTGACCTTCATAATCGTCTGGGTCACCCATCTCTCTCAAGCCTCAAGAGACTATACCCCGAGGCTCGATCCATGTCCCGATTATTTTGTAAATCTTGTCAGTTTGCTAAACATCATAATAGAGCCACCTATTTGCCTCGGAGTGATACACGGACTTCTGCTCCGTTTGAGTTGGTGCATTCTGATATCTGGGGACCGTCTCTGGTCCAATTTCATGCAGGCTTTCATTACTTTGTGATCTTTGTGGATGACCATTCACGTATGACCTGACTATATCTGTTGCGATCTCGTAATGAGCTGTTTTCTGTCTTTTTCGCCTTTTATGGCGAGATTCATACACAGTTTTCTCTTCCTACCCGTATACTTTGGAGGAGTTGTTAGTATAAGGATATTTTGGGTATACTATTTTTATGTTATATATATGTAACTCTTTGAGTATTTTTGAATTAATAAAAATCAATCCCTTCACTTGCACATGGTATCAGAGCCTGCACACTACTACACCAACACCACCGTTTAAAACCCTAAACCACCAGCTCCACCACCTGCTACAGCCGCCTCCGGCCACCACCTCATCAGACCCAGACCTCCAACAGAGAGCTCGGACGCCGACGACCTCAGGGACACTAAGCTCAACCCCGGCAGCCACCATACGCGGCGTCCACGGTCTACTCCACCTCACCCGCGACGGCGATGAAGGTGAAACTCCCATCTCCGCATCGATTTCTCTGATTTTGACCACATGGGGTGGTAGAACATCTCCAGATCTTCATTCCGTTTGAGCCGTTCGCTGACCAGCCGCCACATGCGCCTTCGACCCCCTCCGCGCGTGAGATCCACGCGCCAGCGCCGGCGAAACTTCCTCCGAGTAGAATGCTCCCCACTTCCTGCTCGTTCATCTTCTCTTCTACTAGCTTCGCTGATTCTCTTCCATGTTTGAATTATTCAAGCTTTCTTGATGATTGGTGTTAATTTGAGGGTGTCTATGCCATTGCCTATTGTTGTGTCTTACTGTTGCCCGCTGCCGTTTAATATTGGTGTCGTTGGATGCCCATCCTTTTGATTGAGAGCGTGCTCCTATGCTTGTTGGAATCCTATGGGCTATATTGTATTATTGCACTTGATGTGTTCGGTATTTCAATTCCCTCGGTTTCTTTAGCGATTGTGGTTCACTTCTTTGGATTGAGAGATGCCTCCTTCCATCAGTGATCGAGATATTATCTCTTGGCATTGTGGTCGTACGGGACATGTCCGTCGCAGGTGTTGGTAGCTACATCGCCATTCTTCTTATACTCCTCGCGACATGGAGCAGGGTGAGCGAGACTCTCCACCGTCTATTCTTTCCTCGGCCACTTTTGTTCAGTCTTTTCCGATTGTTCAGTTCGCTGCTTATGTATCTACTTCTTCTCGAGATTGGATTCTTGATTCGGGAGCATTCGAACATATAACTGGCTCTCTTCATCTGCTGCATGAGTACTCCTCTACATCATCCTATCCTGATGTTCGAGTTGCAGACGGCTTTTATGTATCGGTTAGAGGCATCGAGACGGTTCCTTTGACTCCTACACTAACCATCTCTTCGGTTCTCTATTTACTTGATATCTCATTCGATTTGTTATCTGTGAGTGCATTGACACGAACTCACCATTGTCGTGTTTTTTTCTGTGATAGCTGTTGTGAGATTTAGGATCTTTTGACGGGGACCCTTCTTGGTCGAGGTCGTCGTACCTCCGACGGACTTTATATATTGGATGTTCATTCCCCCAGCTTGGCTTGTTCAGGGGTTTCCTCTCCTATTATTGATCTTCATAATCGTTTGGGTCACCCGTCTCTCTCCAGCCTTAAGAGACTCTACCCCGAGGCTCGATCCGTGTCCCGATTATTTTGTGAGTCTTGTCAGTTTACTAAGCATCACAGAGCCATCTATTTGCCTCGGAGTGATACACGAGCTTCTGCTCCTTTTGAGTTGGTGCGTTCTGATATCTGGGGACCGTGTCCAGTCCAATCTCGTGCAGGCTTTCGTTACTTTGTGACCTTTGTGGATGACCATTCACGTGTGACTTGGCTCTATCTGCTGCGATCTCGACATGAGTTGTTTTCTGTCTTTTCCGCCTTCTATGCCGAGATTCATACACAGTTTTCTCTTCCTATTCGTATGCTTCAGAGTGATAATGCCCGTGAGTATTTCTCATCTCAATTTACAGTGTTCATGACTCAGCATGGTATTATTCACCAGTCCTCTTGTCCCGACACCCCTCCTCAGAATGGGATTACGAAGCGCAAGAACCGTCATTTATTAGAGGTGACTGGTGCACTTATGTTTCAGATTAGGGTGCCAAAGCTATTCTGGAGTGAGACACTCTTGACTGTTGCGTATTTGATCAATCGGATGCCGTCGTCTGTTCTTCAGGGGGAGATCCCCTACTGAGTGTTATTCCCTTATCAGCCTCAGCATCCATTACCCCAGCGGATCATTTGGTGTACATGTTATGTACGAGATATTCGGCCTGATCTTTCAAAGCTTGATCCTAGATCCCTGCGTTGTATCTTTTTGGGCTACCCCCGCAGATAAAAGGGGTATCGATGTTATTCTCCCGATTTACGACGCTTCTGCATCTCTGTTGATGTTGTGTTTGATGAGGCTACACCGTTCGCTTCTTCCTCTCCATCACCTGAAACACCATCGGACTCTTCATCCGTGGATGATATTCTTGTCTATGAGTTGGTTCCAGGTGCAGCAGTTCCTCCACCCATTCCTCCACCAGTTTCTCCACCGACTCCATCTTCATCTGATCTTCCGGCTCCTATGCCTCTTCAAATTTATACGCGCGGCCATCATCCTGTTATTTCTTGGAGTTCTACAGCTGCTCCTGAGCCTCCCACAGATTCTCTTGCTCTTGCACCTTCTCCTCTAGATTCTCCCACTCCTACTCCTATGCCATTGGAGACTTCCCATGGTTCTCCATCCTCAGATTTGGATGTTCCTATTGCCCTGCGCAAGGATTACCGTAGTTGTGCTACGTACCCTATAGCTACCCATATCTCTTATGCTGAAGTGTCACCTCGGTTGCAGGCTTTCATCTTTGCCCTTGACTCCACGTCCATTCCTCGGTCGTTGTCTAAGGCCCTTTCTTCCCCTGGTTGGCAGCAGGCAATGGTTGAGGAGATGGAGGCCCTTGAGGCCAATCAGACATGGGATCTAATTCCTTTACCTGCACGCAAGATAGCTATTGGCTGTAAATGGGTTTATACGGTCAAGGTTCATCCTGATGGCTCTGTGGCCCGTCTTAAGGCCCCTCTGGTGGCCAAAGGGTATGCACAGGTATACGACATTGACTATACTAACACTTTTTCTCCGGTTGCCAAGATGGCATCCGTTCGGCTCCTCATTTCGTTGGCCGCATCTTGCTCTTAGCTGTTGCATCAGCTTGACGTCAAGAATGCCTTCCTCCATGATGATTTACAGGAGAAAGTCTATTTGGAGTAACCTCCCGGGTTTGTTGCTCAGGGGGAGTCCGGACATGTTTTCCGGTTAAAGAAGTCTTTATATGACTTAAAGCAATCTCTTCGAGCCTGATTTGGGAGATTCAGCTCTGTGGTCTTGGAGTTTGACATGCAAAGATCGGCAAAGGATCACTCAATCTTCTATAGACATTCTAGTGTTGGTACTATCTTCTTAGTTGTCTATGTGGATGATATCATTGTTACTGGGAATGATAGTATAGGGATCACTTCCCTAAAGCTATTCCTTTAGAATCAGTTTCAAACAAAGGATCTTGGACCGTTGAAATATTTTCTGGGAGTTGAAGTGGCTAGCTGCAAGCGTGGTATTTTTCTATCCCAACGCAAGTATGTGCTTGATCTGTTTCGAGATACAGACATGATGGGTGCAAAACTCAATGACACTCCCATGCTTCCTGGAGTGAAGCTTGCACCTGAAAAAGGTGTAGTGTTTGATAACCCAGAGAGATACAGACGGTTGGAAGGGAAGTTGAATTATCTCACCATTACCCGTCCTCATATTGCATTCTCCGTGAGCATTGTGAGTCAGTTTATGTCTAACCCTCGAACTCCCCATTAGGAAGCAGCATTGCATATCCTTAAGTATATTAAGGGACACCCCAGTCGTGGCTTATTGTACAACTATCATGGACATTGTCGTATAGAGGGATTTTTAGATGCAGATTGGGCAGGCTCTCTGTCTAACCGAAGATCTACTTCTGGTTATTGTGTTTTTGTTGGTGGAAATTTAGTCTCTTGGAAGAATAAGAAACAGTCAGTTGTTGCACGATCTAGTGTCGAGTCAGAGTATCGTGCACTTGCACATTTAACTAGTGATGTCACCTTTCTTCGGCAGTTACTCGATAAGCTGGGATATTCAGCCCCCCGGCCTACTCAGATCTGGTGTGATAATCTAACTGCTATTCATATTGTGTCCAATCCAATCTTTTATGAGCGGACTAAACATATCGAGGTAGATTGTCATTTTGTGAGGGAGAAGCTGCAAGCTAGGGATATTGATTTGAAGCATGTGAAAACTAATGAACAATTGGGTGATATTCTTACTAAATCACTTTCGAGAAATCGAGTTGATTACATATGTAATAAGTTGGGCATGATCAATATCTATGCTCCAACTTGAAGGGGAGTGTTGTTAGTAGAATAGAGCATTTAAGAGAAGGGCATTTTGGGTATCTTGCCTTTTACTATATATATATGTGTACCCCCTTGAGTAATGAAAATTAAGGAGAATTTTCCCTTCACTTCTTCTTCAAGTTGGTTCTACCAACATGATATCTGAGCAAGCTATGCCCATAGGTAGTGAGGTAACCAGTCTACTAAAAGCTTCCTATCCCATATGTCTCCCACATAGTGACAGGTGACCCTATAAGGAATCAATAATTAAAGACCTAAGGACTTCAGGGGGTGTATTAAGATACCAAAATACATCCTGGGCTCTTACCTTATGAGTGCGCTTTTAGTAGACTGGTTACTTGACATGGTATCAAGGTAGTGATCATTGTTAACAACACTACATCATCAGATAGATAGCCACTGGAGTTATAAGGAGTGGCTATCAATATGTAGTTATGTACACGGTTCCTCTCCATTCCAACTCAAGATTCCAGCAGCTCAAGATTAGGCAAGTAAATCGGTGGATAGCATGACATGTGACTAAGGTGCCCTGTGGTATCTTCAACTCCTAGCAAAGATTTCCATATCAAGCTCAAGCTAGGCATCTGCCTTTCAATATCTACTTGCTTCTGATCCTGAACATCTGCAAGGATGGCAATTCACTAACCAAAGATAGAATATCCTCCGTATTTCCCAAAGATAGAATATCATATAGATCTTCTGGAAATCCTAGATCAGCATAAATATCATAGCTAGCACTCCCTGTATTATTCAATTCATCACTTTCTTTAATCATCCCTCTTTTTTCTTCACTAAAAGCTCACAAGTTACCATCACATCCAAAACGGCAACAAAGCCCACAACCTTCATCTTAGCCTTACAAAATCTTTCTTTTGACTAAACCATGCAAACCAGTTAAATAGTGTCATATTCAGCACAAATTCCAGTCTCTAAAGCACCATAAGAATTCCAAATAAAGGCACAATCTGTGGCATAACAGTGAGAGAGACACAAATAGAGAAGAGAAGAACACTACTCTGTGGCATAACAGAGAGAGACACAATAAAGAAGAGAAGAACACTACTCTTTTTGTACCCTCAACCATCTAATAGCATATCACATTTATATCATAAAAGGACCAAGGAAACTAAGAGAAAATAAAGGATGAAAAGGAAATAACGAACGTCTGGTTAGAGTGCCACATTTTATGACTAGAATGCGTTAGGATCATTCTTGCCAGTTAGATATAAGAGTAAAATAAATTTCAAGACAATGAATGATGTAGCATACAAATTCGTTTCAGAAAAAAGTGTGTGTTACCCGTGCTAAAACAAGAATTTAATCCCCTTGCTAAGTACCGGGTACCAGGGTGCAATCTGCTACGACGGGCGATTACAGCAACAATCCCTTCTTGCTGGCCTAAGCTTCCAAAGCTTCTACACTCTGCAAAACCCTATGATTTAAAGTCACATTAGTGAAAGCCTAAACAAACACTAGAGTACTGTTGCTTCACCATTAGAACATGAAGACGGCGACAATAGCAGCTTGGGGAGGAGAAATAAATAAAAAAAACATTAATGAAGTTTCTGAGCAAAAATTAGCTTCAAAATGGGAAAACTAAAACACGCATAGCCAAAATCATGAAAGAAAAGTGGGGCAAACATATGGCATCAGCACAAACATAAAGAGACCACCACATTCACCTTTCCTGTGTTTTGATATGATCCTTTCTATTTTTGTGAAATCCTTTGCAGGTGGTGCTGTGGTCCTTGTTTAGAACATTGAGTTAGGTTTAGTATTGGGCTTGAGTTAGTCTTAGTATTGAACTAGGTTTCATTGTGATACTTTATGTATAGCCCAATATACCACATATATATAAACAATGCCTAGCCTCACTTTGAGGTTAAACCTTCTCATTCTACATTCACTTTAACAACATGGTATCAAAGCCACTCTTAACTCACCCCTTAAAACCCTAGCTGCAACTCATATCAGCCACACCACCACCACCAGTCAAAACCCTAACCATCATCCTTGACCAGCTCACCATCACCAAACAACCAACAAATAGGACCAACCGGCAACTGCACAGGGAAGCCCAAGCGTCGGCGACCACTGTGGTGGTAGACCCACCAGTCGACGACGCTTCGGCGGCCGCCAGCGCATGCTCAGTTGCCGCCACGGGTTTGTGAGTGTGGAGCCTCCATTCTTCATTTTCTTCAAAGGCTGACCACTTAGGGAGGAAGAGGTCGTCGAATCGCTCGTCAGGGACCTAGTCGTTCTCCCTGCCGCCGCCGCCACACGCGCCTCCACAAGCCGCCCAAGACTTGTCGCGCATGAGATCCACGCGCCGACGACATCTCCTCCAGGAAGAATATCCTCCTCCTCTCGCTGGTTCATTCTTTCTTGTGCTGGTGTCATTGATTCTTCCATTTTTGCGTTATTCAAGCTTCTTTGGTAATATGTGTTAGTTTGAGATTTTGAGTATTGAAATGGTCACTGGTTTTATGTTGCTGCCCTCTGGCTTTGTGATGATGTCCTCTGGCTTTGTGAATGCAACCCCTTGCTAGTTAGTGATTTTTCCTCCTCTGATATTTGTTATGGCGAGTATTTTAAAAAGTAGCGAGTCTAAGTCCGTTGTTTCTATCACCACTAAGCTTATTGATCAACGCTTAGATGGTGAAAATTATTTTCATTCGAAGAAGATGGTCCTATTTGTTGTTAAAGGTATGGAAATGGAGAATCATCTTACGATGAGAGTCCTTTTCATGATAAAGATCCATTGAAGGCTAAGCTGTGGGTAAGGGATGATGCCTGTCTCTACACTAGATTGATCAACTCGATGAAGCCTCAAATTTCTATATCAGTCTCCCATTGTGATTCAATTAAGGAACTTTGGGACTATCTGGCTATCCTATATTCTTGCAAAGATAATATGAACCGTCTGTAGTCTCTATTTCGTCCTGCTCAGGGTGATTTATCATTGAGTGATTACTTAATTTGCTTCCGTTAAGAAGTTATATGAGTAGTTCAATGTTCTGATATCGATTAGTGCTGATGTGGGAAAGATGCGTCAACAACATGAACAACTAATCATTGTCTTTTCTAAGAGTCTACGCTCCGAGCATGATTCTATTCGATCCTAAATTCTAGCTAGCAAGGAGACTTCCTTGACTGAGGCCTTATCTATCACCAACAGAGCTATCCGGCCATCTTCTGGCCCTAGTCCTTTTAGTAGTGATCATGTCTCCCTTGCTAGCTCTGAGGGGTCCCGTGGCCATGGCCGTGGCCGGGAGAGAGGGTTGCAAGGCCCCCGGTCATATTCGAGATCGGTGCTTCAAGTTATAAGGTCGACCCTCTGTTCCTCGATCAGCTAATGTAACTTCTTCTGGACCAGATTCTTTCCATACTCCGGATAATGACTCTTCTCATACTCATGCTTAGACCTCTTAGGTTCCACATGTACACTTTGCCCACTCAACTGCTTATGTTTTTGCATCTCCTCGTCAGTGAATCGTTGATATTAGGCCTCTAATTATATGACTGGTTCACTAGACATTATGCATGTAGGGATTGACATTTGCACCGCCCCGACCGAACCCGCCCCGTTCCCCGCCCTATTCGGTTCGAAGATTTTTTTGGGTACGGGACGGGTTCGGGGATTTTGTATACAAAGAAAATGCGGGGATCGGGTCCAGGGCGGTTTTGGGGGTCTCCCTGCCCCAAATCAAACCCGATTCCCAAACCCGTCCCGATCCCCGCCCCAATCCTTTTACCCTCCCCCGCAAGAAAATAGCAGCAGCGAGGGAAAAGCATATGCAATGAATGAGGCTATTCAATAATTTCAATTACCAACCAAAAATAGCATTGTATTGTAGCAGTACCCATCAAGAAATGAGACAATGAATGCACTTGCAGTGAGACGCAGCAGCTGACCCTTCCCCCCAAATTCCATAAAGCATTTCTAGAGTCACACAAAGGGCACCTTTTACTCTTCCACTTCTCGTGTACAGGAGAAGCTTTCTTTAAAATATAACTTATCGACCAGAACACAAACCAAAGAACAACAATGGAGCAACGGAAAGAAATGGTAGAAAAAGGTTGAAGCTTTACCTTGAGAAGATCAAATGAAAGGAATTAATGAGCAGAAAGCAGTAGAGCTTTAATTTAATTGAAAAAAAAGGAATTAATGGGCAGTTTATAATAGCAGAGTTGAGCAAACATGGCACAGGATGCCACGATGGTAATGGAATGTGGGAAATGGGGGCAGATGGGCTCCCTTCCTCTCTCCCACGTTTCTCTTTGCTTTGGGAACCCCCAAAAAAGCCAAAAAAACAGAAAGAAAATGCCAACTTAAATGCAGCAGCAGCTCGCCCGATGCCCGATGCCCAGCCAGCAACCGCCACTTCGTCAGCGACCAGTGGAGAACAGTCCCTTCCCTGTGTGTCTTCTCTTCAAGTTGGGGGATTCGGGGCAAAGATAGAGGAGGGAAAATAATCCCCGACGGGGATCGGGGCGGGCGGGTTCTGGTTTCGAGGACAGGGATACCACTCCTTGGCCCCGAACCGGGCCGATGCCCATCCTAGATGCATGGTTATGCGCCCACTTCCTCATATCTGGATGTTCGAATTGTAGATGACACTTATATCCCAATCAAAGGGATAGAGACTGTTCCTCTTACCTGCACTCTCACATTATCTACAATTCTATGCATTCCTCCTCTCTCTGTTAACCTACTACTGTTAGTGCTCTGACTTGGACTCACCGCTTCCATGCTTTATTTTCTAGTGATTCTTATATTT
Organism: Dionaea muscipula; assembly: GCA_028571145.1. Taxonomy (NCBI): domain Eukaryota; kingdom Viridiplantae; phylum Streptophyta; class Magnoliopsida; order Caryophyllales; family Droseraceae; genus Dionaea; species Dionaea muscipula. The sequence goes on from JAOWBR010203084.1 coordinate 17,553, forward strand.
TTCAGGATCCTATAACGAGGAAGACTATTGGTAGGGGTTGACGCTTTTCAGAAGGACTCTAAGTGTTGGAGATTGAGTCACTGCTTGTTGTCTTTCCCAGCATTTCTACCACTGCCTTAGATCTCTACTGTCGTTTTGGTCATCCTATGCTCTCTAGTCTGAAACGTCTCTATCCTGAGATTCAGTATTTATCTGATCTCTTTTGTGAGTCTTGTCAGTTTGCCAAACACCATAAGATATCCTATAGGTCTTTTGTCAATAAACGAGTGTGTGCGCCTTTTGAGTTAGTGCATTTTGATGTTTGGGATCCTTGTCCGGTAGAGTGTAAGGCAGGTTTTCGCTATTTTGTGTCGTTTGTAGATGATTATTCATGAATGACATGATTTTAATGAAGAATCATTCAGAGTTTTTATCTATTTTTATTGCCTTTATGTTGAAATACGGATACAATTCTCATTACCTATATACACCTTAGGAGTGATAATGTCTAGGAATACTTCTCCACTTCCTTCACCACATTCATGACCACTCATGGGATTCTCCATGAGCTCTATCCTGATACACTACCACAGAATGGTGTTGCTAAACAAAAAAAATCGTCATCTCTTATAAGTGACTCGAGTGTTGATGTTTCGTATGTGTGTATCCAAGATGTTTTAGAGTGAAGTTATCTTAGCAGCCGTCTACGTGATAAACCGCATGTCATCCTCTCTTCTGCACAGGGAGATTCCTCTTCATGTTCTTTTCCCGGACACCTCTCTGCGTTCCCTTCATCCTCTTCCCCTCCGTATATTTGGATGTACCTATTATATCCAGAATATCCGTCCCACCCTTACCAAACTTGACCCTAAATCTTTAGGCTGTATTTTTCTGGATTACTTCTGTGCTCAGAAAGCTATAGATGTTACTATCCTCATCTGAGACGTTTTTGTGTGTTTGTTGATGTTATCTTTGATGAGTTTACCCATTCTTCTCCCACTTGTTTGACTCTTTGTCTTGTATTCCTTGTCCATCTCAGCCTGTGTCTGTCGATGGGGATGATGACACTTTGGTCTATGAGTCCCGTCAGCGTCCGTATGAGATGTTTATACCTCAGTCTCCTTGCCCACCCTCATCTCTTCCACCTTCTATTCGCCATGTGTACACTCATGGCACTCATCGAGTCATCTCCTTTGGGTCTGACTTACCTCTGATCCGATTGGATTCTCTTCCCGTGGCTGCTTCTGAGACGGCCCCGACCCACCCTTCATCCTTGCTCATGGATTCCTTATTACTTGCTCCTTCCTCAGATCTGGATGTTCCTATTGCCCTGTGAAAGGGCTAGCGGAGATGTGTTGCATATCCTTTGTCTACTCATATATCATATGCTGGAATTTCTTCTTCCTTGTAGGCATTTATCTCTATTCTAGATTCTATTACCGTTTCTGAGTCAGTGTATGAGTCCCTCTCTTCTCCGAAGTAGACACAGGCGATGTCTGAGGAAATGGAGGCTCTTGCAGCTAATGGGATTTGGGACCTTGTTCATTTACCCCCTGGGAAGAAGAATATTGGATGCAAGTGGATATTTGTTGTGAAGGTAAATCTTGATGGCTCTGTTTCTCGTCTCAAGACTCGTCTGGTTGCCAAAGGTATGCTCAGGTGTATGGTATTGACTACACTAACACCTTCTCTCCTATAGCTAAGATGATCTCTGTTCGTCTTCTGATTTCTCTGACTAACTCTTGTCATTGACCTTTACATCAGCTAGATGTGAAGAATGCTTTTTTTCACGAGGATCTGATTGAGAAGGTCTATATAAAGCAACCGTCTGGGTTTGTTACTCAGGGAGAGTATGGTCATGTTTGTCGTCTGAAGAAATTCTTATATGGGCTTCAGCAATCTCCTCGAGCATGGTTTGGATGTTTCGACATTGTAGTTCTGGAGTTTAGCCTACAACAGTCAGCAAAAGATCATTCAGCCTTCTATCGACTTTCTAGTGATGGGTGCATCTTCCTCGTTGTCTATGTTGATAATATTGTCATCACAAGCAGTGACAACACAGGAATCGCCTTGTTAAAGACGTTCCTTCATAGCCATTTTCAGACCAAAGACAATAGGTCTTTGAGATTTTTTTGGGGATTGAGGTATATCGCAGCAAGCGTGGGATTTCCTTGTCCCAACGCAAGTATGCTTTGGACTTGCTACAAGATACTGGTATGTTTGGTTGTAAGCCAAGTGACACTCTAATACTTCCTGGATTGAAACTTTTGCCCGCAGAGGATGCTGTGTTGGATGATTCAGATCAGTACAGACGCTTAGTTGGCAAGCTGAATTATCTTGTCATCAAGCGTCCAGATATTATTTTCTCAATAAGTATAGTTAGGCAGTTTATGTCAGATCCCCGGGTTCCCCATTGGGAAGTAACTGTGCAAATTCTCTAATATATCAAGAGACATCAGAGTCGAGAGCTTCTCTATAGTGATCATGGTCACAGACGTATTGAGGGTTTCTCTGATGCATATTGGGCTGGCTCACCCTCTGATCGGAAATCCATTGGTGGCTATTGTGTTTTTGTTGGTGGCAATTTGGTTTCGTGGAAGAGTAAGAAACAGTCCATTGTTGCTAGATCCAATGCTGAGTTGAGTAGTTGACTATCATGTTTTAGCCCATTTGATTAATGAGGTCGCCTACCTTCTTCAGTTGCTTGATGAGTTGGAGTATCCTGTCCCGAAGCCTGCTCAGGCTCAGCATAGCTGTGATAATCAGTCTGTTATCCACATTGCCTCTAATCCAGTTTTTCATGAGCGAACAAAGCATATCGAGGTTGATTGTCACATTATGAAAGAGAAATTGTAGAGCGGTGATATTTTGTTGAATCATATGAAGCCTGGCGAGCAACTTGCTGATATCCTGACTAAGTCTTTTTTTGGGAATCGGATTGAATATATTTGTAACAAACTGAGCATGATTAATATATATATGGTCCACTTTGAGGGGGAATGTTGAGAATATTGAGTTAGAATTAGTTTTGGGCTTGAGTTAGTCTTAGTATTGGGCTAGGTTTCATTATGATACTTTATGTATAGCCTAATATACCACACATATATAAAAAATATCTAGCCTTACTTTGGGGTTAAGCATTCTCATTCTACATTCACTTTGACAACAATTCTCATACACTCTTCCTTACTTCACATTCGACCATATTATCCCAACAGTCCACTTTTTATGAGGACCACCACAAATATATTGTAGTACGGACCCCTCACAACCGTTGGATTAAACATGAGTAAAGACTCTGATTTCATCTCGATTTACTATCCATTCCACTATTCACCCACTACCAACAGAGTTTACTATTCACCCACTACCAATCAATCTCAACCATTGATCATATCAAATCCAATGGCCAAACAAGATCCACACTACTATACATTTGAGGTGATCCACATTAGAAGTTTTGTTATTATCCCAACTATATTTCCACTCGTTTTGTTTGCTATAACCATTACTCTCCCCCGGATTGTCTTATGCTAAATTTGAGGTAGTCATCTCAATCCTCTTTTGAATTCTTTTCAAAAAAATTGGGTGCTTACTCTCTCTCAAGGCTTGGATACACACAGCGTTTTAGTCTAGTAAGTGGTCACCCCACTGTATCTTTATTCAGGTTTGAATAACATACTTCTATAACTAGAACTTCTCAACCAATGGGCCACTGAACCACCACTTCCCCACCTCCGCCCAACCCCACCCAAAATTCAGAACAAAAAATCTATGTGCAATAACAACATCAATCTAAGTTTCTGCACCAAACGAAACTTAAATGTTGTGTCTTGATGGCTTTTGGTCCATATCCTGGTATCCTCCGTACTTCCACAAGAAAATCATCCAGTCTAACTACATTTACAACCCTTTTCATCTTCAATGCTTCTTATCTTCCTGTTTCGGATCACTGATAATATATTTTTTCTCATTATACTTTCAATTTTGGAGAGCATTATCAACAAACTAAAAACTCATTCAACTTTTGACATCCTAATTCCTAACTTGTTTTTCTCCAAAAACTGCCATTACTGAGAAGATGTAACTGTCATATTGGAGGCAATTACTTCCGCTGCTCTTCTCGAAGACTGCGTCAAACAAGGATTTTACTTAAATGTCCTCTTGTTATTTTACTTATGTCCTCTTCCCCCAAAATAAGTGAAACTGAGTACGAAATTGTAACTGGAACACTAAGGTAAAACACATCTACCAAGTCATAGCTGGTTCTTGTTACCTCAAAGCTGATCCATTGAGTTCAAATAGACCCTAATTCACCTATTGCCAGCTGGGTTTGTCTAGGGAACTTTTAATAATCATAATTGGTACCACACTTTGATCACTTGTATTCATTTGCTTTGATGGATCTTTAGCTGTATCTGAGGGGTGAGACATGGAAAAAGAGAAACGCTGATCCTAAACAATGATGCCCCTTCATGCCCAAGAGTGATGCCCACACCCAGAGCCCTACCAACATCCTTACCGGGCCCTTTTTATCCTCTCCAACCAAAAAATTGAGCATTGTTGAGAAGGACGAAACCTTTCAGCATTAAATTTCATCTCATTCTCTTCGTTCTCGTTGATGTGGAATGATATATCATAATCTTCCTTACTTAAGACACCGACGTGATTATCAGGCCCAAAGATCTCTTGAGCCATGTGGCGCTTAGGCCCACTCCACTAAACTCATCATGACTGGTCGAGTCTAATATTATAATCGTGATGCCCCAACCCAAAGACCTACTAACCACACTTTATCGGGTCGTTTTATCCTCTCCAATCCAGAAAAATAAGTTAAACGATGTTAACAAGAATAAATCTTTTCGGCATTAAATCTAATCTCATTCTCTTCATTCTGGTCGATGTGGGAGAAAAAGAAGATAAAGGATTCGTTGTTGTGTCCCGACACCAAAAGAAGTAGGAACTTACAAATCCAACGCTACATCTCTAGAAAGAAGAAATAACAAACTTTCTAGTCGTGAACTTTAACACTAAAAAAACTCACAATCCCCATTATGGATAACTATTATTCTACAATGGAAAACTACAACAGTACAACCATAATAATTGTAACACCCCAGGGCAAAAACCTACCAACCACAACTTAACGAGTTTTTCCATCCTCTCCGACCCGAAAAGATTAAGAGTTATTGGCAAGATTGAAACCCCGTTTGACATATATCAAATGCCAAACTAATCTATCTCTCAACTATTGTGGAATGGGGGATTACAATCTCCATCACTTAAGACATTGACTTTCTCGTCACTCCCAATAAAATAAAAGCACTAATTAGGTGACACTTAGGCCTACCACTGGCCAAAGATCGTCCAACCATGTGACACTTGGGCCCACTGCACCAACCCCATCATGATCGGTTTGTTTTGACAGCATTTGTAACAGCCCAACTCAAAACCCTACCAACCACACCTTTATGTGTTTTTTATAATCTCCAACCCGAAAAAATTGAGCAATATTGACAAGGATTTAACCCTTTTTGGCATATATAAATGTGAAAGTTTTTTATCCCGCCAATGTGGGATTTGGTACAACAATAACTTTTCCACAACTGTTGGAATTCACCATTGTAGCAGCAAGTGGTTGATCAACGATACCCGCATAATGAATACGAGGAACCATCAACCACTATAATGCAGAGGGCTCTATCTAAGGAAGTAAAATGATTAACTATCACCAAGCTTAACAATCAGACAATTATCATCTGCTCTGGCATTCCCTCTCAAACCGCTCATACCACAGAAAAGACGGCACCATACCAACAATTAAAACAGGCAATAGAAAAGGTTCTTCAATGAACATATAGCATGGACACAAACCAAATGGATCAGAGCAGATATTGAACAAACCACATCGTAAACTAAGTAAATCATCATATGTTTAATGCACAATTGGAATGTTCAACTGAAACATTCATGCACAATATAATGACTGGGCTCAATAACCATCAAAAAATGTGAAATAGCAATATCCATAAGATAAGAATTAGCATGAAGATACCAAGAACATAGCAAAACCTGCAGAAGAATGACACAATGCTCAGGCAATCCTATGCATTTGAACGGGAATGAAAGCCATCGATTCCAAACAAATTCATCATCTGGTTTTTCCAAGGGAATTGGGCTTGGAAAGGGCCTTGTAATATCCCTGTTCTCGCAAAAATAGTGCTTCCCGTCAATATCAAGCTCAGTCAATTCATGTATGTTCTTTACTTCTCCTTTGCCTTGTGGCTGGGGACTATGAAGTGATATTTTGATCCATTGACTTTCAAGCACTGTATAAATGCAACCTCCGCCAGGTAGATTTGGAATGCTTTTAGACAACTTTGTAGCAACGAGAAGCAATCCAAAACTTCCAAGAGCAGCATAACCTAAGATTGCCTTAGCATAAGTAATACTCTTCCACAGCCACCTTGAACCATTTGTGATGAAATCCAAAGCCTCACGTTCAGAGTTAAAAACATCTGCACCCAGCTCTGCTTTGTAGCACAGTGCTCCAGTTGTAGGATCAACATAGATCACTTGGGTGTCACTTCTAGAAGACAAACTGACAACAATGTATACCTCCGCAGAATCCAATGTAGCAACAACAACAGATGTATCCCTCGAATCACCAACTGCAAAAGTAGAATGCATGAAGAAAGGAATGTTTTAGAAAGAAGAGGTGGCATACTGCAAATATAAAGTAGGCACTACAACTAACTGAAACACCAAAGCTGGCAGAGGAAACGACACAGAATAGACAATCATGAACAAGAAACAGTGTAACCCAACGTTACATAGCAAAAAGGCACGAGTTATCCATGACTGGATCTATGTTTAGTGGCGCTAGTACAAAAATATGAATGGAGGTTACCGAAGAGAAGATTGGCATTTATTCATTACAGCAATAAATAAAAAGATTTCTCATCTTCCAGGTGAAAAAAAAAAAATGAAAGGTCAACAGTGCCTCCTTGGCTTGCACAGCATTAAGAAATACTTATCATGCCTCTTAATGATCTTAGGATCTCAGATATGAAGCTAGCCATGGAGGTTAAACAATAAACGAATAGAGCATTAAGCACACACGTTGCATTAATAAAAAAAAAAAACCCCCGTACAAAAAAATAAAGAAAGAAGGCGATCCAAAAATAAAAAAATAGTTAGGAACAGAAAAATGACTAAATATGATGTGGCCGATCCCACCTAGTGGGAAGTGATCATGATGATGATGATAGGAACAGAAAAATGTCTATAGAGACAAAAAAAAAAAAAAAAAAATCTGTGGCCACAGAGCATGACAACACAGACCCATAGATTCACAATGAAGCAATAGCAGGCAAGGATGCTGCAAAGAACTTACCAGGTGATTCCATGCGCTTCGTGCTTGGATTCCTTCTTAAATATGTGAAGGTCACTCACAGAATAATGGAAGTAGTCAAGGACCTAAACAAATGCAGACAACATAAGGGCCATTGCAGAAAGTTGAGCATGAACAAAATGATCTAAATTGGAGATTAACAACAACTACCCATCTTTCAATGAGACTATTCTTAACCAGCATAATTAAAAGGGTTAAAAACACAGCTTTGGGGAAAACAATTTTTTGCTTCCTCACCCTCTTATCAGATGTAATCACAACATTTCTCGAATATCAGAAGAGTCCATCTCTATAATGATCCAATGTATCTCCCACGCCAGTGGCCACCCATTCTTTGCCCTTATAAATTGGTTTCACCAATATTTATGCCAAAATAAGCTATTCTAACATGAGTCTCATGGACAGACCGTCAATTATCTTGTTTTGAATTTTAAGATGAATATTGGGAGAAAATGCAAAATGAGCATAATGCCCGTCATTGCTAAAAAAAACGAATATCCTTTCATAGAGGCTAATGTTGTTTCCTTTACTATATGCTTCTTTGTAGTCGAGCAAACAGAAATTGACCTCAGTTATGGAGAATCTTGTCCTTAATAATACTTCGATTTCAGCCAAATTATAGATCTTTAGATACTAAATTGTGTGTCCTTCATCGAACAATTGTTTCCCATCCATAATCTATTTTAAATTTATAGCCATTATTACTTTGAACAGTTGGCAAGAAACAAATACAAGGATCAAACTTTTTTCTTTTCCCCTATTTTCTCTCTTCCTTCGAGATGTTAAAGACTAAAGGTTTCCTTCTTCTGCCCATGCAAACGTTGATTTTCACTAAATTATATATTCACGCCAAAGAAAGTGAGCCAACAAAGAAACTCCTTTTAAGTTGTTTCCGTCCCAAATGGAGCCCAAGTGACTTCCACTGCTTTTCAAAGGCCTTCCCACGATAAACCTGCCCCCAACCCACCCTTTGGGCTCCCATCAAAACCCATTAATAGGCAGATAATTTTTCAATCAAAACACAATCAAATCAAAGCCATCCCCCGAATTGGCTAATTAAACTCATATTTCTATACCACAGAATATAAACAAAACAACTTTTCTGGAAGGACACAAAAAAGCAGCGACATCTAGAATTCACAAAACCACTGATTCAATCCGATCTGAACTACAAAATAACTATTACAGGAAAACCAAGGATCGAGAGAAATCACACTGATGAGGAAGGATTAGAAGAATGTGTTCCTCAACTGATTGCTCTCCCGGCAAGCAGACGATCCTGCAGTCAACGGCAGTGAGATCTAGGACGGGACCTTGATGGAGGAGGTGTCCAAATCGAGCTTTGATTGCTTTTAAAGCAATTGAGATTGAGATCAGCTGCGATCTTTGAAATCATAGAGCTGTCACTGCAATTATGACTTGATGAGGGAAAAGGAATTGGATGGTGACACCAATGGAGCTGAAGGATCCCCCCTTTGAATAAATTCAGAGAAGAGACGACATGGAATGAATGAATCCGAAAATACTACCGAGGAAAAGATATGTGCCGGAAAAGGTATCCGCGCTCCAACAAGCGTAATGCTTATCCGATCAAGTTTTCATTGTGGAAGGACAAATCCGTCCCTCGATTATTTACTTCTTCGGTTAGGGATGCCTCGGGTGTGCGTCGCATAATTTTACTCTTTTATTTTTTTGATTTTTTATTAAAACGACATTATACTACCATTTCAGTTAATCAAAAACGGTCGTGTATTACTGTTTCATTATTTATTTATTTTTTTGTATAAAAAACTACAATCCGACAGTGCACTACCGTTTCAATTGACCATAAACGGTATTGTACTGTCGTTTCATCTTTTTTTGTATTTTTTTTACAAAAAACTACAATACAACAGCACACTATCGTTTCAGCTTACCATAAACGGTAGTTTACTGCCATTTACTAATGTTTTTTATGATAACTCGTTCCATTTTTATTTTAACCAGGTTATTTTATCTTCAAAACTTTCACCTAGTCCAACCGGGTTGTGTAAGCAGGAGCGGATTTAATTCCTTGGTTTCGGGTTTGAATCCTAGTAACGAAGAAATTCTTTTAAATCATTTAAAAAAGAAAGGGGAAATACCGTTTTTACCCCTCTTGGATTTGGAAATAAGATCAGATTTGGAAACTCTCCCATGATCTCCTCCATTGGTTTTATTCTTCCCTCATTTTTCTCTCTCTCTCTCTCGTTTTCTCTTCCACTCTCTTTCTCTTTTTGTCGTTCTTCTCCTCCCATCTCTCTATCGTATCTTTCTCTCTCTCTCTTGCTTGGAGTGGCGGTTGCAGCAACACCAAGAGGTAGTTGGTGATGGCGTGTTGGTCGTCGGCAAAAGGAAAGAGAGAGGATCATCGTCGTCATCGCACCGGTAAGATCCGCGGTTCACGTTTTCCTTTTTCTCTTCGCGTAAGAACGATCATGGCTTCATCTTTTGATAATCTGTTTCTTTTCCTTTGATCTCGTGTTGTTCGTCGGTTGGAGAAGAAGAGAGAGTCGACAATAATGGATCTCGAGCGACGTCGTCGCGTTGGAGATCTTCGTTTTAAGGTGAGATCTTTACCCCTTTGATTCGAGGCATGTGGAGATTGATAATCTTTGTTTCACGATGCGTTATTTGATAATGATCAGTCGGCCGGGGGGTTTTTGCACAACATGTCGGTTTTGGTCGTCGAGTCGTCGTTGTTGTCGTTCATACCCTAGGGTTGGTAGTGATTCTTGTGAAGGAAACCCCGAACGAACGGGGCTCCGCGGAAGCGTACAGGATCGTGCCGGTACGTAGGATAGACGACAATTTTTTTTTCAATTCATTCAATCACATACAAACGCATATAATTGAATGAATAACGAATCGATACCTCACGAAAAATATTTCCGATGATCGAATCAGGCGGTTCGCGAAGTGCAACCGAAGTTGAAGTCGTGCGTGTCTGCTTTGTCTTGCACGCGTTTGCTTCTTCACACGTGCGTTGCTGCCCTTGTGCATCTGCTTTGGTTGCTCGCACGTCTGCTGCGTTGCTGTTGAAGACGCTGCACATGCGTCGTTGCTGTAGAGGACGAACGCCGCACGTCTGCCTTGTGCGCTGTTGTGCTGCTCTATTGCTGCGTCTGCTCTTCGTGCGTGTTGCACATTTGCTGTGCACTGCTGCTGCTAGGGAGAGGAGGAGATGGCGACGGTAGACGGAGAAGAGAAGAGGCGAGGGTTTCTCCACCTATT
>JAOWBR010203085.1:0-18283 GCA_028571145.1 Dionaea muscipula
CAAAAACCCTAATCCTCTCCCACTCTCCTTCGGCCGCCAGCCTCACCTTCTCCCTCTCCCTCGCCGGCGACCGGCGACCTACAGCAAGGAACAGCAGCGGCGGCGACCGCTTTCCACCACCACGAATAGCCCCGCGGCAGCAACAACAGCAGGGAGCCGCGGCGTCTCCCCCTCCTCGTCGAGTGGCAGGCACGACAGAAGCAGCAGGGCGGCGCACGGGTCGCGGACAGCGGCAGTAGTGCACGGCATCGTCTCCATCATCGGGCGATCGTCGGGAGTGATAAAATAAAGAGATCGGTACCAGGGTCTTCACCTCGTTTGTGAGTTTCAGTTTATTTTATCACAAACCCTTTTATTGTATGATTCGCGCAAATTAGGTTTGGGCTGTGACGGCTTAGAATTGCCGTGATAATTTGTGTGGTTGATTCATGCATGAGATTTGTATGCTGCGATGTATGCTTCATGATTTCGTCGATATTATATGCGTTAGTTTCGTGCCTGCGATGAGTTTTGAATTATGCAGATAAACTGTTCGATGAATCGCCTGTGAGTATGCAGCAGTAAAGCCCGACACGGGCGTGTCGTTCAGACACGTCCGTGTCGCCTTGTGCTGGTCACGAGGTGTCAACGTGACATGGTCATGATGATCCCCTCGTTCGAGCAGAAAGCTGGTCGACACGGCCGGGCTATTTGAGCTCGGCCGTGGCCGACCCTAATATGTATTTGGGTGTTTTAAAATGCTTTATTACAAGATTAGTCATCGGAAAAAATTTTTTATTGTTCACCGTACGCACCGGACTAGATCCGCGCGCTTTCACCGGGGCCTCATTCGCCCGGGGCTCCCTTCATGGGGGTCGTCCACTAAAGATATTATTTCCCAGAATCTTCGCTAATGTTGTTGATGGGTGTTCAGTTGTGGTTCAGTATATGCGAACGAATGCATTAAGAAGGAATAGCTGGCATATACTATTTCGGGTGGAACCTGAGCCAAGACAAATTGCACAGCTTCAGGCCTTATTTGACACACTGGGATGCGCTCCTCGTCTGGGGGATGTTGAGGAAAGTATTAGTTGGAAGGGTGGATCACAAAATTATTTCACAGTTAAACAAGCATATGAGTGGGTGGTGGGAGACGCGGGTAATTGGGAAAATGGATTGGAGATTGTGTGGAATAAAATTATCCCACCAAGGATTCAAGCATTCATATGGATGGTTTGGCATGAAAGGGTCAAGTCGGAAGAGTGGTTGGCAAGTAAAGGGGTGGTGACTGAGGTTAAGGGTTGTGTGTTTTGTGGGCATGGGGAGGAGACAGCAGTTCATGTGTTGCTACACTGCTGGGTAGTTTGGCAAGTGTGGGCACGGTGCTTGAGATGGTGGGGTTTTAGTGGGATCCACCCTGGAACTGTGCTAAGCTTATTGAAGAGATGGGTAAGTTTTAGTGTTCGGAGGGCTTATCGGCTCATGTGGTACGCTGTCCCTGGTAGTATACTTTGTCATGTGTGGAAGTGTCAAAACGAGGCTTGTTTTTCGAAAGTTGCTCTATGTTGGGAGAAGGTGGCGAAGTTGGTAATTTAAATATGCATCTTGGTACGTTTCTAGTATGAAGAGGAGTGATTACAATGTAAATAGTTTATTCTTAACTTAGATAGTATTGTGTATGTATTGGCAAAAAATGGCCCTACCAGACATAAGAGATCCCCGGTTTGTACCTAAGGAAATACCAAGGCCTAAAACAGGCCCAAATTGACCAAATTAACCGGCCCGAAGCCCAATTTGGCTAGGTCAAATAGTTGACCCGGTCAAACATTTGACCAAGTCAAATGTTAACTAAGTTAAACAGTTGAATAAGTCAAACCGCCTCAAACAGACCAGAAACTTGGCTCGACGCATCCAAATTCACCGACAACAAGCCTTATAAATAGACACACCTCATCCTCAAGGGAAGACCAGAGTCAACTACTTTCCTCTTCTCGGAGCAACTCTGCTCCAAGATTCTAGATCTTAGATCTAAATGCTCTCGTTCGACGCCTTCTCCTCTACACCGCGTGGCCAACCATTGGTTCAACACGGATGGTTCTCCATTATTCCGTCCATCCGTTGGTCCTCCGTTATTTTATTCCTGATTTAGTTCTACGGTCTACCTTCATGGTCGACCTCCCCCATTCCATTATTTGGTGTGGCACGGTTAGCTCTCATCATTCTTTCCCAATCATTTCATACGACACTGTTAATCTCTCACTATTCTTTCCCCTACCATCCTTATCAACCGTTGGTTCTTCACGGTCGACCTATGCTATAGTACGAAATACTTCGTACGACTCACACTATCGATCCTACACTTTCGACTCATCTTTATCATTCCCTCAAAACTCTGGGTCTTACATGACCATCCTTCACGATCGTCCTACATAGTCGACCTCCTACATTATCTTGATGCTCATAACTCGCTCTTCATATCCCCCAACTATCAGTCCGCTCTATTGGGCTACAATCTCGTTCGACTTTGGGCGCTAAAGGCAATGCTTCTCCTCTCTCTTTTTTCATATTTCTTGGATCCCTCTTCTATTACTTGCCTAGACATCTAAGTGCTTCATGTCGATACTACCCTAGTGTCCAAGAAACCCTCGATCTCCTTCTTGGTTTCTTGCCTTATACCCTGGTGGTTAGGACCCTTCTCAGCGATTATCAACCCTGTGAGATTTGACGCGAACAGTGTATGTGGTTCCTTAAGGGGTTGGTGGTAGTGTTAGGGGTGACCTTATAGCTCTCAGTGGGATTGACCTTTGTTCCGTTTGGGTCCCAGATTGTTTCCTAAGTGTGGGGATGTTGATAGTCTTTTATTTTGGGGTCCTACTATCAGGTTGCAGAGAACAGTGGTGTTTTATGGGTTACTGCTTCTATCATTGTTGTGCCACCTTGGGATTTTGGTGCCTCCCCTCTGCCTCGCATGTCTCAAAGGACTTGTCACCCATGTGTAGACAGTCGGTGATAAAATTTACATATGTAATGAGGTGGGTAGATTGGTTGGATGCGATATTCTGGTTGGGCAAACCCCTCCTGCTTTATTTTTTGGTTGCGCCAAGGTTTGGGCTTTGAGTGATAGTAAGCTTTGGAGGTGTTCAGGGGGTGTGGCGACTTGTTTGATTCAGGCCTGTTGGTTGTTTTGTGGTTGGTTGATTGCAAGTGTTTGGTTGAACTTGGTAGCACCGGTTTCATGCAGGAGTTTAGATTGCAAGTGGTTGGTTTATACTTGATAGCACCGGTGGCCCTTAGGTTGCAGCTCGATGATGACTTTCTCTGTTCTTTTTGGGTTTAGGGATGGGGTTCTCTGTTAAGTCTGAGTGTAATCGAGTGTTATTGTGTATACGGTGCCATCGGTGATTTCCCATGGTGAGGTTGGGTTCTGGTGAGGGAGCCATGGATGTGTGAGGATGTGAGTGGGTGTTTCTTTTCTTCTGACAGTTAGGGAGTCATTGAAGGGTGTTCATTGTAACATTGGGGATTGGGGAGGGCGTCATTGGGCGAGATTTCAGGTTAGTCTTGGTTTGGGATGGCTTTGAAGACGCACACAATCCCTTTGGTCTGAGCTCGGTTATTGCTTTCCTCGATTCTTTGTGTTTAGGTAGGGATTTCATGTTGAGTCTGAGTGATCTTGAGCGTTCGGTGTCATCGGAGGTAGTTCACGGTGAGGTTGGGTTTTGGGGAGGAAGTCATGGCTGTGTGAGACTGTGAGTGGATGTTTCTTTTCTTCTGACCTTTAGGGAGCCATTGGAGGGTGTTCATCGTAAGATTGGGGAGTGGGGAGGGTGTCATTGATGGGCGAGATTTAAGGTTAGACTTGGTTTGTGTTGGTTTTGACGGCTGTGATGGCTCATATGATCCCTTGTGTTTGAACTCGGTGATCGCTTTCTCTGTTTCTTCGGGTTTGGGGGTGGGATTCTCTGATGGGTCTGAGTGATCATGTGTGATCTTGAGTGTTCGTTGTCATCAGAGGTGGTTCACGATGAGGTTGGGTTTTGGTGAGGAAGTCATGGTAGTGTGAGGCTATGAGTGGGTGTTGCTTTTCTTCTAACTGATAGGGAGCCATTGAAGGGTGTTCATCATAAGCTTAGGGATTGGGGAGGGTGTCATTGATGGGCGAGGTGTTGCTATTGTCTTGGTGAGATTTTTGTTTTGTCTTGGTTTTGGGGATGGCTTTAATGTTTATTTTGTTCCTGTCTCATAGATACGGGGTACTTTCAAAGGATTACTATATGAAGAGGCTTTTCTGGTTTGCTGCTGCGGTGTAATGGTGTTGACGGGAAAAATATTAAAGCCTTCGCACGTTCTTGACGGAACTGTGGACGTTGGACGACGCTCGATCAGGCTCTTGGATGTGATGCTGGTTGAGCGATTAACACACTAGGTTGTACTTGTGCCGCACTTTGGACGTTGCTACGTCCTTCATGGAACACATGGGGCATATATTAATTATCTTTGATATATATGTTGATATAGATCTTAATATGGATAATGTTCTCTTTTGGCCTAGCTAGTGTGTCTTAGGACACCACGTTGTGTCTATTGGGTTGCAGCATATAAATGGGCTAGTGAGGCACGTTGCCAGTAGGCTAGCATGTTGTGTCCATTGGGTTGCGGCATGTTACGATCAGAACAAATAATGTTCTCTTGGGCTAACACGTTGTGCTTAAAGCTGAAGCTAGCACGTATAGAAGCTAACACGTTGACCATGGTAGAAGCTGGGCGTGCTTGGAGCGTCTTCATGCGCTGGCAGCAGCACCTTGGACGCACAACAACAGCAATTGGACGCACACAGCATCAACAGTTAAAGACTAGAGGCCATGTGGCTAGCAGTTCCATGAGTCTACATTTATTATATTATTGATAACTACAAATGTAACTGCAAGTAGGTTATGCATGGCCTGAGACACGTGGAGGAGTTTGCAAACAGCGATTGTGCACGGTTTCAAAGCAGTTACTTTAATGTTTCTATAAATATGTAGTTTAGCTTTATTGTAAGGGACCAACTATCAACCTATCAATGAAATCTATTTTTCTCAGTTATTGTCATTTCAATTCCTTGCACTTCATTTCTTTGAATTTTCTGCAGCCTTTAGCCTTTCATCAATGGTACTTTTGATTTAATTTCTTGGTTCATAACACTCTACGGGGTGTGACTTGCTGTTGAGACGCAGAAAGCGCGCTCGACATGTTCCTAATTTATGCCAAAATTTATATGACAAGGTCCTAAGCGCATTGGAGTTACATTGTATTTTAATTATATTGTGTGCACCTGTATTACGGTTTTTACTCATTAAACTTATGATTTTACAGGTTGGACACGAGCCGGGACTCAAATGGACCATATTTAGACGTTACTTATGCTGCCATGCGAACCCAGCGACCCGTAATCGCTTTCGAACCATGAAGAAACGCGACCCAGCACACTTAATGAGTGACACGACCGTGTCATACCCAACACGACCGTGTCACTGGGTGGATCCGCGTTTATTTAAATGTTTTATGCTGCAAACGAAATCCCTCTCTCCCCTTTTCGACCTAAGGTTGCGGCAGCGACAAATTGGAGATCTGAAGAGCGTTTTCAACCTGGGAGCGCAGTGCAGAGTCAACGACATCCATCCAACCACACTCGGCGGGGTGAATATACCGGCGAGACGATCGTCAAACGGATCCGTGCATTCAGTATTATATTTTGGCTTGATTCTAAAGTCTCAAATCTTGTGTATTCCGCATGGGATGATCTGTAAATCGAATATAGGATTGATGTTTGCTAGTCGATAGGTTTGCCGATTCATGTAAAAATTGAACCTTAATTGTCTTATGTTGGTTGATGATTAATCCATCTTTCGTTGTTTGATCTGTTTCTACTGTAGGTGACAAACGGCTAGATTAATTTGCTTTAGGTATTTAAACAATTAATCGATTCAAACGGACAACCGACGATCGGACCCTAATTTTACTGTATAAGATCGGGCAGAATTAAACGGTAGCATCCTTGATCCGTGTGCGTCTTGGTTCTAGGACCGCGCAGCTTCCCAGGGGAATACACGGGACACGGCCGTGACACACCTGTCACGACCGTGACACCGTTTCAGACCACGACCGTGATAGTGCTATCACGGTCGTGACTGGTTCTGTCTGCGCACTGCTTCGCTGCTGCATCCTTAGTCGAGTCGTCGCTTCGCGCGGCGACATCTATCTTTACTTTTCTTGCATTTCATTTGTAGTTTTAGCCTAATCGAACCCAATTCAATATATCCTCTCGCTAGGAACATAATTAATTCAACATGTGCAAGATTTACAACCGTCCCGTGGATCGACCTCGACTCACTGCTATCTTCTTAGTGGTAAGCCGTGTAACTAAAAGTATTGAATATAACGCGCCCGACGACGCGTGCTATCATTTTAGCGCCGTTGCCGGGGACGGTCGTTAAAATTTTTGGGTTGAATTTAATTTTTATTTCTAGCTGTATTTATTTGAGTCTTTAATTTTATTTTTATTCTGCTTGTTTTGTTCCTACCCAACCGCCTAAGGGGTTGTAATTTAATGAGCAGAATGTTTTCTTTGTAAATACGCACTTTCTTTACGTAGCTGTTTTGTTGAGTCGTCTAGGGAATTTTGTTAGTTGTCCGAAATTTTTGTTGTTCTTTCCTCACTTTGGTTTTAACAAGGTTGTCGGTAGGCAAGTTGGGGGGTGTAGGAAGCCAGACGTGTCTTGCTAAATCTTCTCGGCTGCTTCCGCAGAGTTTTGGGTGTCCGAACTCCTCCTCCCTTCATGCATTTTCTATCTGCAGCATTGTTACTGCTACTTCCAAGGTTCTCTTGGGGTTAGCAGAAGTCAATCTTGCACACTTATTGCACTTCGAGTGGTAGGGACAGCAACGCTGGAGTGTCGTAGGAGGACCGTGTGGATGATAAATTTTTCAAAGACATTTCCCTTTATGTTATTTCCATTTTTGTTTTCTGTTTCTGCTGGTTTTTTTTTTTCTTTGCAAGTCAGCTTGCATGGATTCAGACCCTTTACAGCTTTCAGGAGACTTCTTTCCACTCTCTCACGGGACTTTCGAGAATAAGTTGGGGAGAGTGGACTGCGCTTTAATTTTTCGCCTTCATTTAAAAATTTCGCATGCTTCTTAATGCATTTATCCTGTTATTTCCTAGTGTGCTGCATGATTGGTTGGATTTGCTGTGTAGTATAGACAATCTTGCATTAGTACAGTTCTTCTTTTCATTCTTCTCCAAGAATTTGATTAGCTTAGGCTAGTGTAGGCTTGGACTTCCGTGGAGTATAAAAATTTGTGCACTTATCCGAGTCATGTTGTAAGATAGGATGAAGCTTGTATGTTTAGGAAATAAACCTCTAGCATGAGTTTTTCTGAGTGCTGAAAGTGAGAAGTATGTGCCACAAATTAGAAAAAGGTGACTTCCTATATTGCGCCTGTAAACTGGAACTAATTTAGGACTGAGTCTGGTGGTAAGACTTGTGGAAATGCTTGTGAGATGATGAAAATCAATGTTTTCTTTTTAATTAAAATTTTAAGCTTCAGAAATTTTTCACGCATGTCCCTACTTGCACCCCCATTGAGTCAAACACGTTGAATATTTTTTATTTTGCACCCATGAATTTTCTTTTACTTCGAGTTAAGTCTGCAGGTTTCTCTGCGTATCTTAGTATGCTCCAAGTTCAGTTGCAAATGTACATGGGGATGATTCGACTAAAAAAAAGAAACAGCGAAGGGGGCAGTTGGAAAAGAAAGAAAAAGGAAGAAAGAAGAAGAAAAAACAAAGGATGAAAAAAATGTGAAAGGGGCCTGAAAAAAGAAGTTCAAAATTAAAAAAAAATTGGCATGTTGTGAATAGAAAGGAGAAATAGAAAAAAATCAAGAAAGATGGAAAAAGTAGTGGTGTGAGTTTAAGCATGAGAATAGTCGTCCACCTTGTGAAGGTTTTTTGTGACATTCCCCTGCATGTTTTGGATACCATTCCTTCATTCTCCCTTCATTTTATTACCTCCTACATTTTTATTAAGCCACAAAAAAAAAAAAAAAACAATTCCCTGCTGCATTGAAATTTCTAATCTTGAGCATTGATTTATGTGAGTATGTTTGTTGTCCTGTAGTTAGTTTCCTATCATTGGTTCAATATAGGTTTGTCATCTAATTTAGGAAACCTCAACCTTTGAGCATTCTGCTTTTGACAACTCCATGAGTGAGCATCTATCCACATTAAATAAATTTTAATTGTCTATAAGCTATGAAGTTGCACTTTTGCTATGTTTATTTTTCTGAATGCATTTGCTTGGGTTAGAGGCATGCTGATATGGCTTGGATGCACACACACACGTTCCATGGTTGTTTATTGTCTTACTAGTTGCGGTTAATTATTTTCTGTATTTGATTGATGATTGGTAGAACTAGGAATGTATAGGAATTGTTTCACCGCACAGTTTTATTCATTCTTCTCATGTTAGCTTGCTAAGGGACTAGCAAGGTTCAAGTTGGGGGTGTGTTGAGACATAGAAAGTGCGCTCGACATGTTCCTAATTTATGCCAAAATTTATATGACAAGGTCCTAAGAGCATTGGAGTTACATTGTATTTTAATTATATTGTGTGCACATGTATTACGGTTTTTACTCATTAAACTTATGATTTTACCGGTTGGACATGAGTCGGGACTCAAATGGACCATATTTAGACGTAACTTATGCTGTCATGCGAGCCCAGTGACCCGTAATCGCATCCGGACCACTAAGAAACGCGGCCCAGCACACTTAATGACTGACACGGTCGTGTCATACCCGACACGACCGTGTCACTGGGTGGATCCGCATTTATTTAAATGTGTTATGCAGCAGACGAAATCCCTCTCTCCACTTTTCGGCCTAGGGTTGCGGCAGCGACAAATTGGAGATCTGAAGAGTGTTTTCAACCCGGGAGCGCAGTGTAGAGTCGAACACATCCATCCATACACACTCGGCGGGGCGAATATACCGGTGAGACGATCGTCAAACGGATCTATGCATTCGGTATTTAATTTTGGATTAATTCTAAAGTCTCAAATCTTGAGTATGCCGCATGTGATGATCTGTAAATCGAATGTAAGATTGATGTTTGTTAGTCGATAGGGTTGCCGATTCATGTAAAAATTGAACCTTTAATTGTCTTTTGTTGGTTGACGATTAATTCATCTTTCGTTATTTGATCTGTTTCTGCTGTGGGTGACAAACGGATACATTAATTTGCTTTAGGTATCTAAACAATTAATCGAAACAAATGGACAACCGACGATCGGACCCTAATTTTACTGTATAAGATCGCGCTGAATTAAACGGTAGCATCCTTAATCCGTGTGCGTCTTGGTTCCAGGACCGCGCAGCTTCCCAAGGGAATACACGGGACACGGCCGTAACACACCTGTCACGACCGTGACACCGCTTTAGACCACGGTCGTGATAGTGCTATCACGGTCGTGACTGGTTATGTCTGCGCACTGCTTCGCTGTTGCATCCTTAGTCGAGTCGTCGCTTCGCGCGACGACATCTATCTTTACCTTTCTTGCATTTTATTTGTAGTTTTAGCCAAATCGAACCCAATTCGATATATCCCCTTGCTAAGAACATAATTAATTCAACCTGTGCAAGATTTACAACCGTCCTGTGGATCAATCTCGACTCATCACTATCTTCATAGTGGTAAGCCGTGTAACTATAAGTATTGAATATAGCGCGCCCGATGACCCATGCTATCACTTTCCCCCAGGGATCCCCATTTTCTTAAGCTTCCCACTTCTTTTTAATTTTTTCATAAACAAAATAGCACGCCTGGTGGGACCTGGTTGCGAGCTAGGAATGGATCAACCTTGTTTTGGTTACTCGATAACGCCGGCCAACCCATGGCACGAGGAGGCAATTTGGTACGAGTAGTGCCCTACGCCACCGGCTAACCTATGGCCTGCCAAATCCGACCGACATGTTTGAGCGACATCAAGCAAAGGACGACCAAGCAAATGAAGTCCAAGAACATAAGTGGTAGATTCCAAAGCACCAACATGATCAGCTTGACACCGACATCGAGCAAATGCAACATCAGCTTGCAGCCGACCTCAACCAAATTCAAGATAATTTCAGGCAAAAGATGAAGAAGATTGGTAGGGACTTTCGAGCACTATTGCGGGCATGGGCCGAGACGGTCTGTGAGCGGAATCAACGGAGACATCGAGCTGCGCCGACACCTGTTCCTTCCCACGATGGTCGTTCAGCTTCAAATGAAGATATGAGCAATCATGTTTGTCATTTGCATGATATAACGATTAAGCAATCATTCTCTACGGCGGCAACGAACGTGTTTATCGTTTGCCAGGCGAAGGATACTAGTGGAGGAAAGAAGCGACACGATGCGGGCCCAACAAGACCACGCCTAATGATTAGTGGATTCTTTATCTCTCTTATGCTGGGAGGGTAGGTCGTTCAACGGTCTCATTGGGTGTCCACTTAATTCGGCCATGACGGATACGGTCCATGGAGTGGTCTCCCTCACGTCCTCCTGACTTAGGGGGTACGGGGGTGCGTCCGGGTGCTACAACAATGACCAAAAGGCCAAAGTCATGGCCGACTGGCCAAATGTAGATTGGCTGCGAGGCCACCTTCACGTAAAAACAAAAAAACCACGAAAAAAAAAGATGGTGAGATGGCCACAATATGTCCTTTTTTTTAAGCGTATCAAACATCCTACTATGGGCAACATGAAAACAAAAATGGCTAAAAATAGTTTAAGCCACATATATAAAAAACAAAAAAAAAAAAACAGTTTTGATTTTTAGACGTTGCCCGTCTACAAGAACAAAAAATGAAAAAAGATATACGAAAAAGGCCTATTGCCCACATCATGGCAGAGAAGAAATTAATGAGACATCTTTGGTTGGGCGTGCACGTCCAAGTAAGCAAGAGTAAATTGATGCCAAGTAACAAAAATAGGATGGGTGCAACGTCCACGTCAAGATCGAATGGGGGACACATCCAAACCAAGACGAAAATTACATTGTTGGCCTCGTTACTTGTTTCAAGCAAAACAGAAAAATGCTATTTTGGGGCGTTCGCTCATGTGCCATGAAAATAGAAAAAATAAAAAAGCAAAAGCCTTGGACGTTTCAACGTCCAAGAGACAAAAAAAAAAAACGAGAAAAATTGGCTACAATATATTCTCGACCTCCTGACTTGGGGGTTGAGGCCATTTACATGCATGTTTTGTTTTTAGAATGGAGTTGGACGTTGTCGTTTATGCTGTTTGGACGCTTGTTTTACACTAATTGGCCATTCGGCTAGTTGTTTAGCTTTGGCCACGAATGTAGTCAGGTATGCTTAATGATGGCCATCTAGCCAATAGATTTGAGAACACAAAACCACTGGGACGTGTCCCACTGAGGCTAATGGAACAATTTGAAAACCCAAATGTCGAAGGGAAAAATTCATGTGACCAGTGGAAATTATGTTAGTATCCAAGAGAACACCAAAAGGGGTGGTGAATTGGTGTTTATAACAATTGTGGTAAATGAAAACTTGATTGCAATTTCTGTTAGGGGTAAACTCCTGCGGAATAGGGGTAGACTCCTCTGTTAATGTGGAATATGATTCAAGGCAATCAAAATTCAAACAATCAACCAATTCAATAAGGAGTCATTTGGTAAATGAATTTTTCCATTGATATGAACATGTAACAATTACAATGCAATAATAGCAATGACTCTCTATCACCCAAACTCGATATAGGCAATGACTCTCCTATACCCACTCGATGTTGGCAATTACTCTCCAACACCCAAACTCGATGTAAGCAATGACTCTCCTACACCCAACTCGATGAAGGTAATTACTCTTCTTCATCCAACCTAAGATGACAATGACTCTCCACCTAGGTAAATCGAAATCCTCATTCAAGGATTCCCAAAAACAAAACAAGATGAATGTAAGGGTATACCTCTCTAGACTAAGCAATTATTCAAAGTAAACCAACTATGGAATGCAAACACTTAACCTTGATATCAAACTTGTTTTCTAGTAAGATCAAACGTGATAAATCAGTAGGAAAACGGTAGAGAAATCGTGCTTGCAATAATCCAGAACTTGCTTGCACTCTTCTTTTTGCTCAAAAGAAAATCGGTCTCTGGAAATCGTGTGGAGTGCGTGCAGAGCAAGTATCATGATGCAATCATCTTATACATGATGTTCCCATGTAAAATACAAGAGAAAATCCTTCAAGGAATATCCCAGAAAGATTGCATCAAATATTTTGGAAAGATATGAAAGATATTTCATTAAAACTAAAACTTTCCAAAACAGATTATCTTTTTCAAATATTTTGTAAATCTCATTATCCAAAGATATTCAGCCACGAAATATCACTCAAAATATATCGCAAATCATTCAAAACAGTTTGGATGAGATTTTAAAATGTGAGGACAGATTTGTAAAAACTCAAAACAAAACTGTCCAGACCAAGGAGGGGTCGACTCCTCGGGTCATTTTCTGCACTGTTCAAAACAGTCATTCCAAAACAGTTTGTGTGTGTGTAGATCCTCCTTAGGACTGATTCAAGAATAAAGATAGAGTGTAATGCAAACCTTACAATGGATCCTATGTAATGAAACACAACAATCACACAACTTCATTCATCATCATGCATTTCTTGAAAATTAACAATGAGGGGTTGACTTTAAAATTTCTTGTGAATCACTTCACCAACCTTACATTCCAACATCTTCTTGACATCAATCTCAGTGCTGGATCAAACTTCATTCATCAACAAATCATTCTTTATGGCAGTATTCTCTAATCATGAACTTCAATCATGGTGGACATTTCACTATACAACTTTGATTCCTATTCACTTAAGCACAACTAACCAACCAAGTATCAAATCATATCAACTTCAAGGGTCAACAAATTATAAACAGGGAAAATTACGGTGGCCAGAGAATAACAGCGGAAAAAAGAGCACGATAATGCTCAGAGCTAGGACGATCTAAATTTCTAAGCGATATTGTGCTCTCTCGCCAAACAGGACTGTGGCGCCCTAACCCGGTCCATTGAATACAACAAATCGGATCGAGTTCCTTGTGAATGAAATCCCCGAACAAACTCTGCTATGCTTAAGTTTTATCACCACCATATCCTTTGAGTATCAAGGGCGAGGTCCTCATTTTTAATAAATCTCCATATTTTTTTTAAAGTGTTGTCAAAATTTTAATTTACCTTTGTTCGTGTCGCATTATGCGCCAGGTCAAACATAAAGTCAATGTGCGCCAGCCACCAAAAGAGAGCTATGTTGCAACAAATCAAGAAGCATCCATTATTTATCGGACATCAGAGTGTACACAGCTAATGACAATATTAAAACCTTTCGTTTATTTCATCACAACAGTTTTAGTACATAGTCCCGAAAGTTCCTTCTTACATTTCACAAATGGCGACAGCCAGAACTATTCTTCGTTACTCCCAACAACCAAAAAGAAAAGGAAAGAAAAGACCTTAAGTGAAGTTACGACAAATCCACCTAAGAATCATGTTTCTTAAGGATCTGTCGCAGAAACCTTACTTCGGAAACATGGTATATCAACTAAACCAAAATGTTGCGACAACCAAAAGGATTTCCTACCTGTCGCAACATACATGAATTGTTATACCAAGGACTCAAGACAAAACTAACTATACAATTTAGAATAAACTCCAAGGCCTCCATCACTGCCACGATAGCTCCCCATCTAAAAATGTTAAATCAACTATCGGGATGAGCCGTGGCTCAATAGGGAAACATAAGTACTACTCGTTATATGCAATGCATCACAAAGGGATTCAACATATAAATTCTTATAAACAGAGAATAAGAGTTTATAACACAACATGTCGCATAAATAGAGTCCCTTTACAATACATTGCAACAACATTCAAATTTCTTCATAAACAAGTTCTCGCACATATAAATTACGCATGAGCTATCGGCTTAATGAAATCAATCAAACAATGCTCATACACTCGGCCCTTTTGAGAATCCTGGATCCCCGCAGGTCGCCAACCTAGCTCTTTACGGCCTCTTCACCGACGGACGTCAATCCGCTATCATGATAGTTGTTTCAGGTCTTTCACCTAAGAGGTTGCCATGCCCCAACTTGCTTCCTTCGCATATGGCATTGGTTTCAAAACCTTGTCTCAATCATATTTTCAAATCACATACACCAAATACCATGACCCATAAACAAGGTTTCAAAACCAATTTTTCCAGAATCATTGAAACCACTTTTCATGTTTTCATAAACATTTCTCAAAGCCAAAAATCAGTTCATCCACAACCCATGAAACCATTTACAGATCACAGAAACATGCATGTTAACCATCACAAATCATGAAAAGCATATTGAGATATTTAACCCACGATTTGGTACACACATATATACGTTCAGTACAGAAATTCTCCTACCTTTTCGACGATTTCGAGCTTTGCTCTTTAGTTCTCCTTGGTTTCTCCTCTTTAGTTCTCTTTTTCTTTTTATGTGAAATTCCTCAAATTGCCAAAGTTTCGTACCTGAGGTCCTTGTGGGGTATTTATAGCACAAGTTTATTATTACTTTATTTACATAATCATCATTACATGTCACGTCGGTTTGGTAGCAAATTTTGCCAAAATCTCACTTTTTCCTTCCATAGTGTTAGCGTTCACACTTGCTTTCCATATTTGTTGACTTTTCAACTTCTGTGTTCACACTTTAGTTTATCTGTCGCTTATTGCTGCGATAGATCACTCGGGTTTATAAAACCTGCAACCCCTTGGCCTCTTGCCAAAGCCGCGCCAGCTTTCACAGTATGATCAGTCGCGTGTATAACCAATAATTTTATTCTTGTTACTCTCGTAATTAATTTTACTTGTCGCGCCAGTTAGACTTACTAATTTTCTAACACTCGACAGCTTAAACTTGAACCTTTTTCCCGATTCATTCCCAGTCTTATCTTAGTAAAAGCCATATTTACTCATCATCATAGTTAACTTAGATTTAAATTATCAACCTTCCCAAAGTACAAATTAGGGTCGTTACAACCCTCCCTCCTTAAGAAAATTTTATCCCGAAGTGAATCGGGACTGTACTCAAGAAGCAGGGTCGTCATCAAGTGGGTTGGATGCCAGGTGCTGCTCATACCAAGGAGATAACAACTCCTCAATATGTTCTGCACGGATGTCTAAACGGTCAATCCTAGAAGTGAATCGGGTTTCTAGGTTGTCAACCCTAGAAATCATTTGTACGATCTGTGCAGTGTTAGCCGTTGTTGCAATAGTGTTGGCCTCTATCTGCCTCATCATGGCCTCCTGCCCAACCCGTAGCTGAGAAAGGAGCTCATAGAGCTGCGGATTCTCCCTACCCTTCCTGGAATTTCCCCTAGATGATCCTGCTTGGGATGAGGTAGGCGATACAGGATGGTGGACAGGGGGCTACGCGTCCCCAGCAGGGTTAAGAGGCAATAGCCAGTTTACCTTAATTGCGATAGTAGTACGTGGGGTATTGGGCAGAGGGAAGGTCTGCTGCTCTCTGTGTAAAACTAAATGAAACTCAGACTTCACTCTAACAATCAACCCACAATGAATGAGCTCGTCAATACCTAGAAGTGTGCTACCCCCTACCACCCCACACAAAGATAAGTCATGCTCAAGATGGTGGGCTAAGGCGGTAACAAAACCACTAATCTCTATGTCCTTGACTTCTTTGTTGCCACTGATGAGAGCTGGTGAGTAGGAATGCGGCAGAATCTATGGGATGATCATTAAACATAACCCAAAATAAGAACAACTCAGCCCTATAGGGAACCCCCACATTGTCCCCACACCCAATGATGGTATGCATCATAACCCGCTAGACGTAGCGAAAACAGGGGTTGCGGATCAGGGAGGACTTTGATGTCTTGGGGGAGTAATGGGGTTGACCCGTTAGACGGGTCCACATAGCCATATCATTAAAATCATACGGCACATCCCTACACCCCCAAGGTCGAAAACCAAAAATAACGCTAAGTTCATCCAGGGTAAGGGTGTACGCAAACCCTGTAAACGAAAAGAGATAGAACCTGGCCCCCCCCATAAGGTCTACACGCAGTGTGGTCAGAAACTCGTAGGTTAGGTCCCTATGTGTGGGGTAACGCATTTGGATGAAAGTGGTCCACCCAAGTCTGCCAAACATACCAATGAGATCATCAAAAAGGCCAAATAAACCTAATTTGTGGTCACACATGTATCGTGTACTAACCACTCTACGTGCGCCCAAAATTCTATAACCCTTTCGTTCAGCTGTGCTCAGGTTTGTCATGTAGGGATTAGGCAGCTCACAAAAATCTATCTCATTGAGAAAATCATGAAAAGTATTACCTGAGCCACCTCCAGCATATTGAGGTGGATCCCCTGATCTAGTGCGCTTGGAGGCCATTTTGAAAGCAACGTAGTCCTCTTGAGCAACTCAAAATGTACCCTGCAAATAGCAAAAAATAAAATCAATACTAGCAAGACAATCTTAGTCACAACATCAACATTCTCACAAGTTGAGGGGCATCAGACACCCCTCTGATAACTCATAGAAATCACACAAGCATTGGAGCCGGCCCATTGATCACATCATAAGCATGCCAACTAGTTCAGGCATTTTATCGAACAGTTGGTATGCACACATGTTTAACATTTCTCATTGCACATCTTCAAAATGAAACAATCCCCGCATGCAATTTGACAGATTAGAACAAATGAAATTCCAATGCAAATCAAACCTAAACATCCAACAACATTTCCAAAGCCCACCTAACCGACACCCATTTAAACCCCTATGAACAACCACTTGGTGAACCTGAAAAATTCGACACAGAAGGGCAATGGGGGCAAATCCGAGCATACACCATGTAATCAAGCATAAATAGAGATGAATTTTACCTCACAACCGCGAATTACTCTGTTGCACCTAGAAAATCTCGGGGGGCGGTCCGTGCCCAGAACCCAAAAAATCCCGAGGGCGGTCCATGCCCAGAACCCTCCAACGGCAAACACCAAAGTCCCGGTCGGACTGAGAGAGGAGTGAAAGTTGATTTGAAGGTGATTCTGATCCCCTCCAAAGAGGAACTGTGAGGGCAAGAGCAAACAGGTCAGAGGGTACCCCGAGGTGAGATCCCGGGGAGACCGCTCCGATGCCTAAGTCAACACGTGCATAAAATGACCGGTAGCTCCTGCGTGTGAGGAGAACCGGGAAATGCACTGAAAGAGAGAGAACAGTCTAGAGAGGTCAGGCAAGATGGATCAGGATAGACAAGAGACCGAGAGTCGTCGCGCGAGGATATGGTCAAACAAAGGTGACCGGACAGAACGCGTCGAGTAGGTCGCTGGGCAGGTTGGCCGAGCAGAAAGAAGGGGTGGCTGGTCAACTGGTGACCGGGCAGGGAGGAGAGAGAAGATCCAGGCAGGTCACCGGGCAGAGAGGAGAGAGAAATGTGTGTCTGGAAATGAAGGGGTGTTGGGATATTTATAGGCAGGGAAGGAGAGAGAAGACCGGGCAGATGGTCCGGGCAGGTGGTGCCGGGCAGATGGTGCCGGGTAGATGGTGCTGGGTAGGTCGCCGGGCAGAAGGTGCCGGGCAGGTGTCCGGGCAGATGGTGCCGGGCAGAAAGATGGGAATCTCGGAAAGGTCGTTCGAGCAATCCGGGGCTCCGATCGACGAACGGTCAGTGGCTACGCCCTCCTGGTGAGGTCGGGAATCATTTGTGAAGGGTCCGATCGGGTTTGGCTGGGTTTGTCCAGGGGCTTGGGTCTAGTCGGTTCAGGCCGGACGGTCCAGCCTCGGACCCTTTAACCACGTGTCCAAGGGGGGAAATTCCCCTACAACACACTCCCTAACCACCCATAAGTCGGTTCACTATCAATCTGAATCTAGGGTTTTCGAGCTTGGGGATTTCAACCAAATCAAGAGGAACCCGTTGAGATTGAGAGGAGAAATCAGTGAAATCTCCCCTTCTAATGATTAATCGACGACCTAGGTGCAGATTTGGTGAGATGATTTAAGGGTTAGAGGAGTTTATAGAAGGGAATGGACTACGAGGGTCGTGGCTGCCTCAGTTGGAAATGAAGGTCACGATTCCAGATTGAGCAGATCTGTTTTTTTAAAGCTCATAAGCCCGACACGGTTGTGACCGAAGTTCACGGTCGTTAAAGGTTATGAAGGTCACGGGGGTGACCATAAGTCATGGCCA
>JAOWBR010203196.1:0-18282 GCA_028571145.1 Dionaea muscipula
TTAAAATGCGGATAACAGATTGGAGAGTGCAATATTACTAGTTGGGCTACCAACCAAACTATTTTGTAGACTACTTTTCCTAATAAGGAAAAGTGGGTGAGGTGGTTGGGAATGGTGACAAAGAAAATAAATGATGGGACTCCCACTTACTTTTCCTTATTAAGAAAAGTAGTCTACAAACCAGTTTGGTTGATAGTCCAACTAGTAATATTGTTGACGAGTGAGTCATACCTCCAAGGCTTCAATCATCGCAAAATGAGTGGGGTTTTACGCGTTTGGCTATGTTGAACCACAAAATTCAATGCGCATACTGCAACCATAGTCTGCCTAAAAGCTTGTTTTTCCTTCTTCTTTTGGGCCCAAGAAGCATATGAAACATGTGTTATCTCTCTATAGAAAATAGGGATCGTGCCAACCTATTTAGAAATCAATCCCACGGAAAAGTAGCCCAAAATTGCTCTTTTTCCTTTCCAATTCGTTCCCCGAATTGCAATGCTACAAGGGAAGAGACTAGAGAGAACGTGCTTCTGTCTTCCCCCCACATAGGATTGCTTGCTAGTTGGTTAACAATTTCCCACCACCTCCCCATCTCAAAGGCCTTAACCAGCTCAGCTTCAGTCAGCCTTCTCCCCAATGGGTAAGGGGTTTGTCTTCCTTTGATCAATCAATCGAGTCAAGAGGAAAGGATATTCCTTTCGCGCTTAATGAATACACCCTTCATCAATCGCCGGGAAACAAACTTGCCCTTTTCAATTCCAGGCGTTTTGATGCAACTTTCTCCGTTTCTGCCCAGTTTCGTTTCCCAACCAAGGGTAGTTGGGAGAAAGGATTGTTGTGGGTGTGGGGGGTTGAATTATTGGGCACCGAAGAATTTGGGGAGTTTTGGGCTGCCCTCAGATCTTGGATAAAGTATTGTTTTTTCGAGTTGGGATTGGCTTGAATTGAAATGGGTTCGCCGGAGAGCTCGACCTTGTCGTCGAATGTTGCCGGTCTTATTGATGGGACAGGCAAACATAGAGATGGGGTTTATGTTGATTGTTTGCCTGTTTATGTGAGGGAGTTGATCGCCGGTGGTGCTGCTGGTGGTATCGCTAAGACAGCAGTCGCGCCCCTTG
Organism: Dionaea muscipula; assembly: GCA_028571145.1. Classification (NCBI taxonomy): domain Eukaryota; kingdom Viridiplantae; phylum Streptophyta; class Magnoliopsida; order Caryophyllales; family Droseraceae; genus Dionaea; species Dionaea muscipula. The sequence continues at coordinate 1,116 of JAOWBR010203196.1, forward strand.
AGAGGATTAAGATTCTTTTCCAGGTAAGTTAGCTTCGATTATTTTTTCTTCAGCTTGCTTCTATCGTGGATCTTTTGATGACTTGCAGAGTTTCCTTATAACTGGGAGCCTAGTAGTTTTCAGACTCGAAATTCTGATTTGGTGGTGCCGTATCATCAAGAGATGCATGGGTGAGGGTGATGATGGGGTGTTTGCATCGGCTATGTGATGTGCCTGCGCTTGTTTGAGTTATTTAGGTAGTTATTAGGTGGCATACCCGTATGTGGCAGTGGATAATGCGTCTCATGCATTGTATCTAATGATCTAATCTAGAGAGAATTTCTTGCCCCTCAAAAGAGAAAATCCTCTCAACGTGCATCTATCACTTACGGTGCGTCAATACACAGCCTGTTTATGTGATTCCAGTATGGAGTCATAATACCATAGTGTGATTCCAGTATGGAGTCATGATACCATAGTGTGATTCCAGTAGAAGTTTCTTTGTATGTGTGTGTGGGTAAAATCTGGATTCCAGTTTTTGGTCTTTGTGTACTAGAGCGATGATATTGTGTTATATACTATTACATTTGCAGACTCGAACAGAAAGTTTCCGTTCTATTGGTGTCTATGGTTCCTTTAAGAAGTTGGTGAAACAAGAAGGCATTCAAGGGCTGTATAAGTATGTCTGCTGGCTCTATGCAACTGTTTGATTCCTGCCACCTTTTTATATATGGACACTGGTGCTTACTTATGAGTTTTTTTATTGTTCTGTAGGGGAAATGGTGCTAGTGTCCTTCGTATAGTTCCTTATGCCGCAGTTCATTACATGTCATATGAGCAGTATCGGGCTTTGCTATTGAATAACTGTGACTGGATAGGGACCGGGCCCATTGTAGATCTTTTGGCTGGATCTGCTTCTGGTGGTACAGCAGTTTTAAGCAAGTATCCGTTGGACTTGGTTCGTACAAAGCTTGCTTATCAGGTAATTTTTCTTATTCTCAGCATTGAGATGCTTCTCTATGAATGCTATTATGCTAGTGTTCTATTTTGATTAGTTAAGTTTATAACAAGTCTTTAGTTGGCTTAACATTAGTAGTTGGTGTTTTGCATATTCATTCCTTTTCATTTAAAACATTCTATGGCTTCTGTCATTTGCAAAAGGAAATCACTAGTTGAGCTTCCACTTATCGAGCCAGAATTTACTAGCTGGTGTGTATATGTCAACATACTCCTCTTTGGACTTCCCTGTTCAAGATCTAAAAGGGGTTGGTTGTGACTTGTCTGGTCCCTATTTGTTGGACTGATTCATAGTGATTGAGGATTGCTAATTTGCTATTCTTCTCTTGATCTAAAAGGGGTTGGTTGTGGCTTGTCTTGTTTTCCATGGTCGAATTTGTTTCTGGGTGCTTCTCCTTCTTCCTCTTCCCTTCACTATTTCTAACAAGTTTTAAAATTTCTTTGCGACAATCTTCACGGTGGTCATTTGTGACCTGTAGGCTATAGTCAAAAGGTTCTGCCATATCCTTGGCATGCAAATTTTTCTTTATCATTTTAGCACAGCTAGGTAGTATAATTTGATAGTTTTTATATGTTGAGGAACCAACACTACCTCAAGTTCGAACTTATGGTAAAAGGCCTAAGAAATTGTTTAATACTTTAACACGTAATTTCACGTGAAAGCCCACTGAGATTGAAACATGGACTATACAATATACACAGATCCACACAAACGATAACAATAACAATTGAGGATAATAAGATTCGAACTCATGATTATTTGACCAAAATAGACTAAATAGTTTTGATACTATTAGAAGGAAAGGAACCAACTCTACTACAAACTCAAGGTTATGGTAGCAGGCTTAGGAAATGATTTTATACTTTAACACTACATTTTAGGGTCATTCTTGCACCTTATCATGAACAAGCTTGACTATCGAATTCTCAAACATCAATATTTTTTGACGTTGTTCTTTAGTATGTGACTAGTGTGTCTTCACCAGTTCAACCTTTGTGGTAAGAATTTTATTGGTGTTTTTTTTTCGGTTTAATACATTCTCGTTTTCTATTAAGATCTTGTGCGTGGAATGGAGAGAGTCAGTGATTGAGGGAGGTCACACTTCTCAATTTCTAAGTCGATAGACGGATTTCTTTGAAATTATCATCATCATCATCATTTTCATGACCAAAATCCCACTAGGTAGAGCCGACCACATATATCCATTAGGATACATACATAGAAATCCGACAAAAATAGTGCGTTGGCTATCGGCTACTTATGAAATGCTAATGTAAATATCCATGGACTCGTAGTCTGCTCCTTTATTGCCTATCGACATGAAATATGGGCTTCAAGGGCTGAACTCTTATAGATAATGCATTTCCTTGCCCATTCCCCTCATCTTCATATTCTTAAATAAAACTTGCACTAGTTTCCTTGCGCATCAAAAGGGTACAATAGTTGTCACCAAATCTGTTGGTTTCTTTGAAGACGATTTATGTAACTCACTAGTCTTTTCTTGCCTTATAGGTGGTGGATAATAGAGGAATTTTCAGAAAAAGTGCAAGTTACATTCACTCCTCACCATCATACCATGGAATACAGGATGTCTTTAGGCAGGTTTACAAGGAAGGTGGAATGCGTGCTTTGTACCGTGGTGTAGGTTGGTTTCCTTTTCTAGTTGACTCGAGTCATTTATTTTGATATTCTAGAAAGGCCTGTTTCCTTTCATTGACTTTTTCTGTAATGTTCACCACATTCTAGTAAGGTCTTTTGAGCTTCCCAATTCATTGGTGGAAACAATTGCTGTATGGAGTACCTTCATGGTACTATGTTAAATCTGTTGATACCATTTTGAAATTCTTTTGTCGCATTAGAAGGTGTTTTGTGTTTGGGCCTTAATTGGGAAACCTTACCCACCCTCACTATTGGCCCTACCACACTGAGATGGGTGAGATTTCACCCTTAAGCACATTGACAAAAGTGAGCTTACACGAAGGTTTAACTTTGAACCCTGGCTTATTTGAGTTGGTTATGGATGAACTAACTCGATATATTGTGTTGGTAGATGGTGTTAAGGAACCAACTCTACTAAAAGGTCAACCTTGTAGTAAAAGACCCATGAATTATATTTATTTTAACACGCTCTCTCACGCGAATGCCTCTTTTGAGCTTGAAGCGTGAATTGTGCACTGATTCACCTCATACTAAGTGCTAAACAAACGAGGATCACGCTCACAGGATTCGAACTCGTAACCTTTGATCACGCCTGTTCTGATATCATGTTAAGGAACTAACTCTACCAAAAGGTCAATCTTGTGGTAGAAGATCCATAAATTATATTTATCTTAACAGATGACACTAGAAAAAGTGGTAATTTTAAGTTGAAAGCTTGAAGGGATGCTATGGAAAGGAAGAGATTAAGACTTGGCAGGACAACAACTCAATATATGGATTGTGGTTTTAATCCGAACAAGGAATCAAATTATTATTAGTTTGTGTTTGGGAACAAAAAGCTTGCCTAAAAGAAAGTTGAATATCTTAGGTCAATAATTCAAAATGATAGGAAAATTAATAAAGATGTTACAAATAGAATTAAAGTAGGTTGAATGAATTGAAAGAATGGTTTGGGAGTTTTATTTGACACAAAAGCACCTATCGAAGTTTAAAGAAAATTTTTATAAGACAACTATTTGACCTTCAATGTTATATGAAGCACAGTGCCCAAAGGGCAGCACGTACATAAGATGAGAGTGACAATGATGAAAATGTTGAGGGGGATGTGTGGACACTAATAAGGATAAGATCCAAAATATGTTATGATGGAAATGATTGGAGTAGCCTCTATAGAAGAGAAGATGAGATAATCACGCTTAAGGTGGTTTGAGCATGTCCAATGTAGACTTTGTAATGCACCAACAAAGTGTCAGGTAATGAAAGTGGTGCAAGTCAAGAGAGAAAGATGAAGACCGAAGATGGGTTTAAAGAAAACTATAAAACATGATTTGATGTATCATGGCCTCACGGTGGATATGATGCATAATAAAGAGATTGGCATTGTATCATTGTTAGGCGACCTGATTTAATGGCGTTTGTAACTTTGTTTGTTTGTTCTCTTTCTCTGACTTTTTGGATCACTGGCTCTTTATGAGGCACATGTTTCTTGCTACTTTTGTGACAACAATCCTCTTGTTGCACAGGGCCCACTCTTGCTGGAATTCTCCCCTATGCTGGGTTGAAGTTTTACATATACGAGGAGCTCAAGAGACAGGTTCCTGAAGAGCACCAAAAATCCATCACATTACGCCTTTCTTGTGGGGCTTTAGCGGGATTGTTTGGACAAACTTTGACATATCCTTTGGATGTTGTCAGGCGACAGATGCAGGTACTCTATGCTGCTACCACTCGTCCAATCTCATTTTGAGTATATGTTGCTACCTTGCGCGATGCTTCACTGATGTAATTAGAAAGAGAATGATGCTTGGTATATCTGAATGATACTAGTTGCTTAAGGTTTCTTACAGACTACAACCATAATTTTTCTATTTTGTCTTAGCTTGTGCCTGTAGGCCTTGTTGCCTGTCCATTACTGCTCTAATCATTTCTGTCAATCAAGCAAAGAAACACCAACATATTCTCACTATTTATGATGGATATCTGAAATGAAAGTTAGGAAAGACGCTGATGGTGAATCTATAACTCGTGTTTTGATTTGGTTTGAAACACTGAACTAATTGATGGAAATACTCTGTGCACCACCAATGTTCTTACCCGTGGTTTGTTGAGACTTCAGACATGCTTTCCACATTTAGTTTCTTTTTAGGCCTCTATCTAATATAAGAATGATGTTAAATGCATTAAAACCTGTGGTCAGTTTTTACCGGAAGTGGACCTCTTGAGTTAACTTGTGGTTGAATCTAAAAGTTGAGTTGCCTTGTCTCTAAATTTCACAAGATTGACTTTTGGATAAGTCATGGGTTGGAGGAGGTTTAGGATATGTAGTTAACTTTTGAGCATGATTTGTACTACTTGGGAGGTGCTAGTTGAGGAAGCAGCCAATAAAATGCTGAAAGATGTGGAAGAATCCATAAAGCGGTCGAATCGTGGGAAATTGCTTAGTTGGCATGCCATTCCTTGGTCTGTGGACTTTGATTTGATGCCTAAAACTTAGATATGAAATCAGATAGTAATTCTGATCCACTAGTAAGGACACATTATTCCCAAGAAGTGTCCACCTGGGAGTCATGGATGACTTTTTCAATAAAGGAGCTTATGCAAATACTGATATGTAATATAAACTTCCACAGTTAGTAAAAGTTGGGTACCTCCAATTGCCGTAATAAATTCCCCATGAGATTCAACATCTAGCCATCTTCTTTTTTTATAATCAAGGGGAGGGGGTCGTTGGGTTGAGCGGACTAGTCTCGGGACGCTTGCAAACCTTACAATCCGTAGGAATCGGGTAAGTCGGTCGACGAGTTAGCTTGTAGGTGGCCAATCTTATAATAGCACAAATAACTTTGGAGATTTGAACCTATGACCCTGCATATGTTGGTTGTTTTGTAGAAACAGTTAGTCTGGATATCAGTGCTTGTCTTCTTCTGCTTTCTAGATTGGACATCTATGCTAACTTTCATCCCTCTTAGTGGTGTGAAAGAATCCATAGAGCTGGTCGAATCGTGAAAAATTGCTTAGTTGACATGTCATTCCTTGATCTAGAAACTTTGATTCGATGTCTAAAATTCAGACATAAAATCCATAGAGCTTGTCGAATCGTGGGAAATTGCTTAGTTGGCATGTTGTTCCTTGATCTGGGGACTTTGATTCGATGCGTAAAATTCAGATATAAAATCACATAGTTATTCTGATCCGCTAGTAAGTACACATTATTCCCCCAGAAGTATCCACCTGGGAATTTATGGATGACTCATCATCATCATCATCATCATCATCATCATGTCCACGACCACTTCCTACTAAATGAGATTGACCACACGTATTCAAAGAAATCAGATAAGTCATTTGATGAGTCAGTCTGTAGGTGGTCAACCTTGTAATAGCACAAACAACTTTAAAGATTTGAACCTATAACCTTAGAACATCTTCGATGGAACGGGAGATAAAAGTAAATGTAAAGCTATAATTCGGAGGAGTATAGTGGCAAATTATTATAATTTGACAATGTTACTCCAGTGGTATGGGTGCTATAATTTTTCACCCATACTTCAACTAACATTTTCAATTATCAATATATTTTATGGAATTTCAATTGCCAATATAATTTATAAAAAAATTTATAAATTATTTGTTTTAACAAAAACAACGTATATATCTTAATTGTATTTACCACCCAATTTTGTCTAACTAAAACGTATTTATTTAAATCGATGACCTATTTTTTCCAACTGAATCCAACGACAATGTTCCTCTTGTTTTGCATTTGCCGCTGGCAAAAAATTTGCTAAATATAGCAACAACTTTAGGATTCTCAAATTTTACATATTGATTTAACACCTCATTGAAAGAAGCATTAACTAAATATATGTTATATTTTAGCTTTAGCTCCTCCCATTGAAGATGCTCTTATAGATGTTGGATGTTTTGTAGAAACAGTTTGTATATCAGTGTCTATCTTCTTCTGCTTTCTAGATTGGACATCAATGCTAACTTTCATCCCTCTTAGTGGTGTGAAAGAATCCATAGAGCTGGTTGAATCGTGGGAAATTGCTTAGTTGGCATGTCATTCCTTCGTCTGGGGAGTTTGATTTGATGTCTAAAATTCGGATATAAAATCAGATAGTTATTCTAATCCGCTAGTAAGTACATATTATCCCCCCAGAAGTGTCCACCTGGGAATCATGGATGACTCATCATCATCATCATGTCCACGATCACTTCTCACTAAGTGGGGTTGGCCACGCATATCTAAAGAAACCGGATAAGTCATTCGATAGTCAGCCTGTAGATGGTCAACCTTATAATAGCACAAACAACTTTAAAGATTTGAACCTATAACCGTAGAACATCTTCGATGGTACGAGAGATAAAAGTAAATGTAAAGCTATAATACAGAGGAGTATAGTGGCAAACTATTATAATTTGACAATGTTACTCCAGTGGTGTAGGTGCTATAATTTATCACCCATACTTTAACTAATATTTTCAATTATCAAGATATTTTATGGAATTTCAACTGCCAATATAATTTATAAAAGAATTATAAATTATTATTTTTTTACAAAACCACCATATATATCTTAATTGTAACTACCACCCAATTTTTTTCTAACTAAAATGTATTTATTTAAATCGATGACCTATTTTTTCCAATTGAAACCAACGACAATGTTCCTCTTGTTTTGCATTTGCTGCTGGCAAAATATTTGCTAAATATAGCAACAACTTTAGGATTCTCAAATTTTACATAATGATTTAACCCCTCATTGAAAGAAGCATTAACTAAATATTTGTTATATTTTAGCTTTAGCTCCCATTGAAGATGCTCTTACAGATGTTGGATGTTTTGTAGAAACCGTTTGGATATCAGTGTTCGTCTTCTTCTGCTTTCTAGATCGGACATCAATGCTAACTTTCATCCCTCTTAGCGGTGTCTTTGTTGTGTGAAGGTGTGTTGATCGGAGTTAAATGGTTTGAAATGTTAGCCAAATAAAAGGGGCAATGCTAAATCCAGAGGTCTTTCTTTTATCCTTTTTTATCTGCCCCTTGTACATATCTTACCTGGTTTCTGATGCATCAACAATCAGCATGTTGAACTAGAAGGATGATTCAGTTGAAAGGGCAGTGTCAACGACATTCCCGCTTTTGAGTACCTTGTGTTGTCTTTTATGTTAGCTCGAGGACTAATATTGCATTTTTTTCGTCAGGTGGAAAATTTGCAGCATGGTAATGTCCGATATAAAAATACAATGCACGGGCTTATTGGCATCATCCGCAATGAAGGATACAAACAGTTGTTTGCTGGTCTTAGCATTAATTATCTTAAGGTAATTTAACATTATCCCTTTCTTTGAGATTCCATCTTCTGAAGTGCAATTATCTTGTGCTGATGATGCTCTGCTAGATGCGCATTGAAAGGTGTTTTATTATGTTAGAGGGAGTAAGAGATTGAAGTATCTTACACCTACAAAAACTGTCTTCATTGGCTCTCCTCATACCTTGTGCTGAATAATTGAGGGTTACGTTCATAGAATTCGAGCTCGTGACCTTTGATCACATCTGTTCTAGTACCATATTGAAGAACCCAACTCTACCAAAATGTTAATATTATGGTAGAAGACCTATGAAATGTAATGAAGAAAAAAGGTTTCATTTGATGTAAGTCTTGCTCTGGGGCTTAATATGCGATTATGAGGCAGTTTTAGACCCGCAGTTGGGGGTAATGGTGACCTGAAACTTACCTTTATTAATGATCGAGGCCCAAGTTTAACCAGATGTTTGCAGACTCTTTGTGGTAAGTCAATGTTGGTGTAGTTCTAAATGGTTCCCACGTGAACTAAGACAAAGACACGAATCAGCCGATCAAAGAAGAGCTTATAGAGCCAAGTTATTGGTAATAGTATTTCTTGGTTTCAGCAAATTCTACTTACATGCTACTTGGATCTGGGGAAGTTGGAATTAACTGTCCACTATGCAGCATCTCTGATGCAAAACAATTGCTTAAACTTACTACATTGATGGAAACTCTGGTTTATGTAGGTTGTTCCATCCGTGGCTATCGGGTTTACAACGTATGATGCTATGAAGTCATGGCTGCATATCTCCTCAGAGGTCAAGTCACGGGCCTCACGGCCAGTAGCTCAGGGGTGATATCAGAGAGCTCATATTAGAGTTTCAGTTGCTGAAATCATACAGACAGACAGATATGCAATTCTTTCCTCACGTCGGCTTTCTCGGAGCATCCAGTATTACTGCCTCGGCTCATGGACCCAATGACAGAGAAGCCAGTTGATAGGATTCTCGTGAATCCGGTCCATGAAGCCAAGCGGGTCTATGCCGGTCGGCTGTGATGAAATTCGGATGGAGCCATTTGACACACATTGTGTTAACTTGGTCTGTGATTCATGTTGCAGAGTTTAAATTTGAACTACTCTGCTTGGGATGCTCTTTCCAGCTCCTAAATACATTTACAAGTAACTCATACTATCAACCCTCTTCAATGAACTGCTAAAAGTTGCATTAGACAAGTGGTGTGTTTTTGCAAAGTGTGTCAATCTGAGTTCTTTGACCAAAGGCCACTCATCCAGTCAGGTCAGGTCAGGTCACCTGTGAGCCTAATCTAGCTATAAATCTAATCTAACCAAATCTATCAAAAGTTACACTAGCTTTCTTTAGCTCTTCTTGTGGCCTCCAGTTATTATTCACTGATTCATTTCCTCTTTTCAGCAAAATGAAATGGGAATTCTAGCACAGTTTACCAAATTCTCTGCAGCTGCTACTGGCCTTCTCAGTTCTGCTTCTGCATGAGTAGGAGGAGGGTGGTGTAGCTTTAGCTGCTGTGGGGGCTGTGGTGGGTTGGGTGACTTTTGGGTTGATAGAAAAGATTTTGCCTTCACAAACTTAAGCTGGAAAAGGGTAGGTTAGGTTAGGGGTAAGGTGGGCTATTCTATTTTCCTTGTGCAGCTTTGGATTTGTTGGTTTATTCTCGTACTTGCACCAACTTATTATGCAAAGATGAAGAATTCATGAATCATATAAGATTTTGAAAAATTGAAGAGACTGACTCAACTTTACATGAATAATGACTTTTGGTCGTTGATGTGGATCTTAAAGAGCTAGTCATGGAGCGGTCCCGCCTGAGCGTGGACGGACCATTTTAAAGCATTTAACTCGTTTATTTTTTATATCGGACCATGTCGACTTTAACTTGTCTAATCGACCCCGAGAATGGTCCTAGACCTGGCTGCAGTTTGACCTAACCAAAATACGCTATATGGTCGACTAGACTAGATTAGGCTAGACTAGATCGGATGGACAAGGCAACCAAGGTCAAAATGCCATGGAGGGCGGCGAGGGCCACGGGAGGGAGCCTACAGTGTACCGTGTCTCACACAATCCACCCCTTCTCTCCACCTCTCTTGTTTTGGGTTTTGTGCCCTCTTTAATGCGGTCGAAACTGCGGTAAAAAGAAAAAAATTTAGTCTCTCCAATATTTGTTCAACCAAGGTCATGATCATGTGAATTCATATCTATTTAATGGTCTTTTTTTTCAACGAACAAAAATTTCTAAAAGTTTTGTATTTTGTCACAAAAAAAAAACCACTTTAAAAAAAAATGATGGCATAGAAATCATGTCCTCACATTAACTAACCCATTTAATGGGTCTCAATATCAATGGTTGCAGAGTCTGCTGGCTGATTATCTGATGCTCTCTCTGTCCATCCCCATTTCCCCTTCAATAAATGGACTCCTGCCACTGGATAGCTTCCTCCCTTTTTAGGACTACTAGCAAGAACACACTTAAATAAAATATAAAATAAAAATAATTTTTAAAAGGCACTGAACCATCTAGTCTATGCTCCTTTTATAGCCATTTTTTTTTGGGATTTGTGACACTTTTTTCTTTGACTTAGAGCAACTTTAGGAATAAACCGAAAATTTATTGCGTAAAGATTTTTTAAATGTGATAAAAAAAATTAGAAGTGTGATTGTGAAAATGTTGAGTAAGTTAATGATTTTTTAAGTGTCGTCCCTCCTTAAGACTTAAAATTTCAAATTAAATGCCCTCAATTTTTTAAAACTATTATTATATAATATTTTTACAATTATCATAAAATTTATTAAGGATCACCATTTTCTATTAAAATTGTTATGTGAGAAATCGAGATGCTCTTATAAGCTCATGGATGGTCCGTAAATTTAAAAATAATACAAATATCAAAATATGAATAAATTAAATTAATATGTAAATTTATATAAATTATTATACCAGCAAAAGGGGGTGGCGATCCCCTCCCTCTATCCTATTGTACTTTTATTTTTTTTCATTTCTCTTCTTTTATATGTTTTAAAATTCTAGATTGCGTTTACTTTTTTTATTCCTTTTTATATTTTGTTACGTTTTTATTTTTCATTTGCTATTCGTTTTAATGTAACTATGTTTTTTTTTTTTGTTAAATTTAAATAAGATATAAATAATTTTTATTTTTTTTCTGTTACAATCTTATGTCCATATAAAATTCATAGATATGAAATTTGTTATCTGTAGGTATTATTAATAGTGTAAAAAAATCGTACAAATATATGTAAATTAATATATATACTATTTGAGTACATATAAATATCATTAAAATACTAGTATATAAACTCTATTCTTCTCATATTAGATACTCCTATTATTTTTGAACCATAATCAAATACGTAATGTACACAAGGAGAGAGATATTCATAATCTACTCTCTTTATATGCATTATTCCACTACAATTTACCATAATGAGATTGGTAGCATGGGATAATAAAAACTTAAATATAGTTGAACAAAATGATTATGTTTTAAAATAATTGAAATGAAATGACAATATAATGTCCATACAACAAGTTATTTTAAATTTTTTAATGAAATTATAAAAAAATAAAAAAATATGTCCAAAGATAATATAAAATGTAACAAAAATATAATTATGTTAATTATTTAACAATTTTTTTGAATATTTTAAATAGAAAACAGAAAAAGAAAAAAAATAATATTTTGTGATAAAGTTTAAAAAATGACATTATTGTAATTAAGTTGAATAGTAAATAATGACATTTTTTGATCAAGTTGAACAGTGTGTAATCGATATCTAATGCACTATATTTATCAGATCTTGTGGATATATACTTTTCGTATACATGTGACCGATCCTACTTAAGAAAAAAAAAACGATGATGATTATGAACGAGCATAGTATGGTCTTTTTCTTATCTATTATTTTGTCAACTTATAGATATGGGAGGGGGAAGCAATTTTCAGATTTAATAGGTTTGACCGTTTGAGCATCTCGGGTAGTTAAAAAAGCCTATCTTTTATTCATACCCAAAATTTTATCGACACTTAAAAAATTATTATATTTATTTCTCATTATTTATCCACCCAATTTTTTTAAAATTTTAAAAACTCTCCACTTTTGCTCGGTAGGAGCTTGTCCACTTTTTTTCTTTTTCAATGTGAGAGAGCTGGGTGGGGCAAACCTAGAAAAAAATAAAACTCGAAAACCCAAAACAGGCAAAGCAGCAGGCACAGAAGAAATTTGGAGCGACAAATTCATCAAGGTCATGTTTGATTACAAGATTAAATTGGATTGGATAGATAATACTGCGGATAAGAAGAAGGATTGTGAAGGAAATGATTAAATGTTTCACTATTAATCCAATAAAAAAGTTATTTGATTATGGATTAAACGTGGGATTATATTTTTTTGGATAAAAATACCCTTATATAAAATCAAAGTGTCAATTCACAACCTACACCTACAACCCAACCAAACAAAAAAATTAAATGAATCACGAGATAAAGGTAAAATGAGTCATTTTATTAGGTAGAATAACTAATACCTAAGAAAGAATGATATTATTTATCCAATGATTTTATAGGATAAGAGAGAAATAAAATCAATCAAACACACACTTTAGTTATATGAAGCGGATTAATACTACAATCCGATATCTTATTCTCAAATCAAACGGGACCAAGTGAATTACTTTACTTATTTGATGTTTGTTTTTGCCTCTTCAATTATTCGAGTTGAAACTATTGCCTATTGGTTTAGAATACACGAGTTAAGTCTATTCTCATTATTAATTAATTAATTAATTTTAGCAATTGGAGAAAATTTTCTTCTTTTTAAGTTTATATAATTATAAACAGAAAAGAACGTTGAACTGGACATATATTGATTAATTAATAATGTGCTAATTAATATAGTGAAATAAATCATACTTTTAAAACAATTAAAAATCAAATTTTTTACGGTTCAAAAAAAAAAAAAAAAATCAAATTTTTATTTAATTAAGTGCATGCGGATTCACCTCAATTCCAATTTTTTCTATTTGTGAATGAAGAATGTATAATTAGTAAATTACACACCAATTGCTTAATTGGTACAATATTCGATCTAGCTAGCTAATTATACTGCATATGAAAACCAAAAACAAAGTTACAGTAAATATGTATTATTTTATCAGGAGAATGTACAAACTACTAGCAAGTAAAACGTGTGCAATATGTAATACACATAATACCTTCGCGGTCCAAGGTAATGTGGATCACCCATGAATTCATGCCTGCATGTGGCTTCAGAATAACAATAATAATAAAAAGGTGGTACACGGGTTCCAATGCACATTTGATAGTGTCCATATTTCTGACCTCTCGTTTCCTTCCACGTTACGCGGCGCAGTATGCACCAATGCTCTGTGTTTGATTTACTGATTAAAAAATGGAAGACAAAGAATGATGAAAAATAAATTGTGGGATAAGAAATGAGATAGTAGGTAGGAAAAGAAATGGATGATAAGAAATGGTGTAAAATAAAAAATGAAGGATAATGAATGATGGGGGATAAAAAATTTATTTCAAAAATATCGTTGAAAAAAGAAATTTTGGAAAAATATTCCGTCGGGAAAAAGTTTGTCGCAATATATTTCATTGGAAAAAGTTCGCCCAAAAACATTTCGTCGAAAAAATCGTTGAAAAATATTAGCTAAAAACAAGTTTGTCAGGAAAAAGTTTTCCGGAAAAAAATTTACCGAGAAAAAATTCGTCGAAAAAAATTCATTGAAAAAAATCTATCAAGAAAAAAATTCGCCTTAAAAAATTCACCGGGAAAAAATTCTTCGGAAAAAATTCGTCAGAAAAAAGTTTGTCAGAAAAAAATTTGTCGGAAAAAAATCATCCATTTTTCCTTATCCGACATGAGGGATAACTAATATCATGAAGGGTGTGCCATTATTTATCCTCTATTTTTTCTTCGTTATTTTTCCAACTCACTATTAATTCGACAAAAAGTGACCAACCAAACACCGGATTTCAATGAAGCCAGATTACATATTTTATCCCACATGACTTGTCATCAAAACAAACACAAGATTAGGAATTCGGCCCGATGTACTATCCTATCCCACACCCCAATCCCCCAAACAAACACGGTGTAAATTTATTAAGGAGAGTTTCAGATGGATATTAGTTGGAGCGATCATGGGCATGTTCGGACCCGATTTAGGTCAGGCTTTACTATTATTTCAAGTCTATTTCACAAAATTGGGTGAGTCAGGTCTAAGACTATTATGGGGTTATACTTGTGTCAAAGTCCATCCCATTACGATTATCAGGTCGGATCGCTCATGGACTTAATAAAATTTCAAATTTTAAATTATAAAAATAAATATAAAGTCATTTAAAAATCACCATAAGTACAACATCCAAAAATAACGGCAGTAACAATATTCAAAACAGCATCATCAACATTAAAAAATAGCTACACCGAATATTGTAGGATTTTAGATATTTTAATTTAGGTTAGGAAATTTAATAAACAGATATTTAAATTTAAACATATATTTTTTTGACATAATAAAAAAACAGAACATCGATAAAAAAACCCAAGAATATTACTGAAAGAAACTTTCAAATTGGTTTAAGAGGAAGTGAACTTTGTATAATTATAAACCCATAAATATATCATTGTTGCACCAGGAAAATCCTGGGGCCGGTCCGTGCCCAGAATCCTCCAAGGGCAAACACCAAAGTCTCGGTCCGATGGGGATGGAGCCGGTCCCGACCGGTGGAGAGAACCTAGTCGGGTCGGGGGAGGAGTGTGAGGTGATCCGGAGGCAACTCCAATCCGCTCCAAAGAGAACCTGAGAGGGCAAGAGCAAACAGGTCAGAGGGTACCTCGAGGTGTGACCCCGGGGAGACCGCTCCGATGCCAAAGTCAGCACATGTCTAAAATGACCGATAGCTACAGCGTGCGAGGAGAACTGGGGAATGCAGGAAGGAAAAAGAGAGAACTGTCTAGAGGGGGTTAGGCAAGGTGGATCAGGATAGATAAGAGGGCGAGGGTCGCCACGCGGGCCAAGCGAGGCCGAGTTGAAAAATGGACAAACCAGGGGTAGCCGGGCAAGCCTAATCGGGCAAGGTCTTCGGGCAGGTCTGATCAGGCAGGGTCAATCGGGTAGGCTGCCGGGCAGATGAAGAGAGAGAAGTGGTCAGGTTGGTGAGACCGGGCAGACCAGAAGAGAGAAGCTCCGGGCAGGACCTAACCGGATAGAGAAGAGAAAGAAAAGTGTGTCTGAAAATGAAGGGGTGAGGGCTAATTATAGGCATGGGAGGAGAGAAAAAACCGGGCAGACTGAACTGGGTAGGATCTTCGGGCAGGTGGTGCCAGGCAGATGGTGCCGGGCAGGTCGTCGGGCAGATGGTGCCGAGCAGGTCGCCGGGTAGATGGTGCCGGGAAGGTCGTCGGGCAGGTGGTGTTGGGCGAGTCGCTGGGCAGGTGGTGCTTTTATTGGTAAGTTTGTCGTTGTTTAGTTCGATGATATTCTTGTCTATAGTTTAACTTTAGATGATAATGTTGGACATTTACATATGGTACTAGACACCCTTAGGAAAGAGCAGTTGTATGCTAATCTTAAGAAATGCACTTTTTATACTGATAAGTTGGTATTTTTTGGCTTTGTTATAAGTGCACAAGGTGTCCAGGTTGATGAGGAAAAGATCCGTGCCATTCAAGATTGGCTAGGTCCTACTACTGTGGGCCAAGTAAGGAGCTTCCATGGACTCGCTAGTTTTTATTGGAAGTTTGTGAAGGATTTTAGTACCATTGCTGCTCCGTTGACAGAGGTGATTAAGAAGAACGTGGGTTTCAAATGGGCTGAAGAACAAGAGAAGACATTTCAGATGTTAAATGAGAAGTAATCCTCTGCTCCTCTATTATTTTTGCCTAATTTTAATAAAGCTTTTGAAATAGAATGTGATGCATCTGGTGTTGGTATTAGTGCTGTCTTATCGTAGGATGGAAGACCCATTGCCTACTTTAGCGAGAAGTTGAATGAAGCGACATTGAATTACCCTACCTATGATAAAGAGTTGTACGCGTTGATGAGGGCGCTGGAGACTTGGCAACACTATCTTTGGCCAAAGGAGTTCGTTATTCACACGGATCATGAGTCGTTGAAGCACTTGTGATACTCCCGAAAAAATCTCCAAGAGTAATCACCAAAGTCCCGAAGAGAACCGGGTCTAAAGGGGTCCGGCTGGAAATGGAGTTGGATCCGGTTGACTCGGGAGAGGAGTGTGCTTGATGACTTCGATGGCCTGAAATGGACGAACAAACTCGTCAGAGGGTACCCCGAGGTGTTAGTTCCGGAAAACCGCTCCGATGCTTAAGTCAGCAAGTGTGGAAAAGGGTAAAATCCCTTAGCAAGAGACTGCCGAGCGGGTTACCCGAGCGGGTTTCCCGAGCAGGTAACTCCTCGGGCGGACCCGGAATACTTCGGAACTCCTCCGTGGGGGGCGTCCCCAGGCCACGGGCAAAATCATCCGAGGCGGGTTAAATCCGGCTTACACGGGAAAAGTCATCTGAGGCGAGGTAGACCCGGCTTACACAGGGATGAAAAGTCATCTGAGGCGGGGTAAACTCAGCTTACACAGGGATGAAAAGGTCATGGTCCAAAGTTGAATTATCAAGGTGTCCTTTATGTTTTGTTGACGTCCCATGATTAGGTTAGGGTTTGGGTCATGAAGCTTATATAGTCCAGGACGGATGTGTTTGACCTTGCGTGATTTGGGACCTGCACTTGGTGTTGAAATCATTAGGACTGTTCCCGACCCAGTGACGGAGTTCCTAAGCTCGAAGGCTCCGAGTCCGCCATCCAGACAACTGGGATAGAGATGCGGACGAGAGCCGACGTGACTTCTCAATTGCGGGACAATTAGGCGATAGGACCTTTATGTACCCAACTCAGTGACGGAGTTCCCCGGGCCGAAGGCTCCGAGTCCCTAATCCAGACACTGAGATAAAGATGCGGGCGAGAGCCGACTTTAATACTCACTGTGGGTCTACTAGGTGAATGAACTTTTTAACCGAACTCAATGAAAGGTAAAATACTTCCCTGCGGAGCAAACCCGACTCAGTGACGGAGTTCCTCGGCCCGAAGGCTCCGAGTCCCCCATCCAGACACTGAGATAGAGA
>JAOWBR010203307.1:0-18270 GCA_028571145.1 Dionaea muscipula
AAAACCGTAAACACTATTCACGGAAATCACTATTCACCGAAAACTGAAAATTTCCCAACATGAAATATCGATCATAAGGAGCATAAAACAATATAAAATGTCCATGAAATCCGGGGTATAACAAGTTTCACACCAACCTAGGATATTCCAGAAATGCCAACTTGAATTACATCCCGGTATGGAAACCACGACTATGTGTCATCAAGAGGAACAACCCTAGCCTTTCCGTCACGAACGGAATGACTTCAAGACATTGTGACACCCGAGGGTGACCTTAGTTTCTCTAGAAGAGAAGAACTCCAAGGGCTTGAAAACCAAATCTATATCATGTCTATAAAACTCCTCAAAGGCTATAAAGCCCGTAGGACAGGTCATTGATCCAACAAAATAGCTCCATAAAACCATGATGAGAAGTTTACGAGGTAAAGGAAGCCATTACGAGAAATATTAATCAAACGGAAACCGGTGAATCAAAGATATTCAAATACTCAAGTCCTATCAGTCTTGCATATCAACTCACCTGATTGGGAACAAATGTCAACACACTTAACTAGCTCCTAACCGAGCTTCAATCGAACAGTAGGGTCGCCAATGGTCCCTGTTACACACATATGAAGCATAATCACTAAAATGCTTAAAATGCTATACAAGGTAAACAATCCTCAAAACAAGTCCTAATCTCCTGTAGGAACCTTTTCTCATGTCCCAAATAACCCAAAACATTCGTTCACAGCCTTTCCTAAGTCCATAGAGTCAAGCCTCAAGAAATGAACCTCAACAGAAACACAAAGGAGAAAATAGCAAGGCATTGGACGTCCGCCCGGATGTCTGTGGAGTTCTGCAGAAAACTACACGATTCTGTTCTTAATCGAACCCTTTGAAAACTTAGTCAAAACTCAACTTCAGTAGCCCAAACATGTTTTAAAACATTACTAAGACTTGACCAAGCCTAGACTACAAACTCTTAGGTTCAATTACTCAAATTCAATGGATGAAAAATCATGAATTCCATGGTTCAAAACCTAAAGCTTTAATGAACATGCTTGCAAACCATTTAATCATTCATGAGCATCATTTAGAAGCTGATACATACTAGAATACTTGTAGTCAACATGTCAAGGTCCTTCCCATGCCTCCACAGCAGTCTAAACACAACTTCAAATGGTGAAAAATCCATAAACCAAGGAAAACATCATGCTAGAGCTTGAAACATGCTTCCAGCCTTTCATATATTATCAAATCATCAATAAAAGACCATGGTTTTACCTTAAACAAGCTGGAGAGATGATTCAGATCCTCCTTGAAACACTCACAACTCACAACTCAAGAACACAAGTAGAGAAGATGGAAAATCCTTAGCTTCCTCTAGTGTTTTTCCCTCTTCTTTCTCTTTTCCCCTTCTCGGTTCTCTCCCTTTCCCTTTCTCTTCTGTTTTATTTTCTTTTCCTTACCTCTCTTAGCTGATAGATAATCTGGTGCAGCTCTAAGCAAGGAAGAGGTGGAGCTTCACGTGTCCCACCCCTAGCAAATGAAGAACTCCATACTTATCTATTACTAAATCATCTTGCTAGTCAAAGTCAACAATATCCACATGATTAAATCCTTATTTAGTTAGCAAAATCAGCCCTTCAACCCTTCTCTTTTCAATTCAACGTGAAGCCAAGGTAGGGTTTCTAACTTAAGCTAACCATGGTTAAAAACTAACCTTACACAATTTAACCCAAAGTCGTACATGTTTAATTCCGTGTCTCTAACTTAATTCAATCCATAACAATAGGGTAGTCCACGTTCTCCATTTTTCATAACAATCCCAATGGTATCAAATTTGTATTTTTCCGAAGTCGTTTTCCTTAAAATGATCGTTTTGCCCTTTTACTACGAAACCGTCTTTTTAACTACGAAACTTCCTTCCTGGCTTCTATAAGCTATTACAAATCACTATAAATTACTATTATACTAATATTAATAACATAATATCAATAAATAGTAATTTAAATATTATTTAAATTAAATTAAAGGCACGAGTATAACATCCTACCCGCCTTAAAAAGATTTCATCCTCGAAATCAAAAGAAAAGTACCTTAGGCAAATAGATAAGGATAATTTTCCTGCATTTCCTCTTCTCGCTCCCACGTAGACTCTTCCATAGCGTGGTTACGCCAAAGGACTCGTACTAGTGGAACTGTCTTGTTTCTTAGAACTTTATCTTTTCTGTCCAAGATCTCAACTGGTTGCTCTTCATAAGTCAAATCCTCTCGAACCCTTAGTGGTTCGTAATCGATCATATGTGTTAGATTGTGCACATAGACACGTGAAAAACATTGCGCACCTCCGAAAGAGTAGGAGATAAGGCAACTCTGTATGAAACCGCTCCAATCCGGTCTAAAATCTCAAAGGGTCCTATGAAACGAGGACTCAATTTCCCTTTCTTCCCAAAACGGATTACTACTTTTTAAGGAGAAATCCTCAAAAAGACCATGTCTCCAGTTTGAAATTCTAAATCTCTCCGACGACGATCTGCATAGCTTTTCTGTCTACTCTGAGCTGTCAACAATCTGTTGCGGATCGCTGAGATTTTCTGGCTAGTTTCCTCTACAAGTTCAGGTCCCAAAAGCTGTCTTTCTCCCACCTCAAATCAACAAACAGGAGATCTGCATCTCTTACCATAAAACGCCTCAAAAGGTGCAACTCCAATGCTAGAATGAGTACTGTTGTCGTAAGCAAATTCAACCAATGACAATTTGTTATTTCCGTTTTGATTCCCTCTTAAGGTTCGACTCTTGTGTCTAGCTTTTTCCTTCTTCTAGAGGCATCGTCTCCCAGCATCCGGTAAGTTTTTACATGAACTTTGCTTGCTCAAGTTTTCATTTATTTCAAATGATCAAGTTGTTCCTTATTATGGTGATGTGTTGGCGTTGGCCTGATTTTCTTAACGAAATTCACTCTACTCTTCTTGGAAGTAGGCTTCTCATGATCTTATTGGTAATGAAGGTTTAGAGTTTGGTGACTCTAGCATTCTGGTATGCTGATACCTTTGATGGATATGTGTTTTGAAATGAACTTGTGATCCATGAGTTTGGATTTTAAAGAATCCCTTGCCTTGTTTTGACATGTTATCTCGAAATCTTTATCTCACGTGGGGATGGTTCCCTCTCATTTGGAGATTCTTAAAAATGGTTTTGCTTAAGGGTTGCTCTCTCGTAATTTTGGTTGAAAGGTTGTCCCTTCGGTTCTTCGTGAGTAAATTAGATTTGATGTGACGTAGTTAATCTGTCGATTCGATTTTTGACTAGTTGAGTTTATTACTCCGATGATATACTCCCTTTATGATCTTGTTTATGATGGAAAGTGTTAAGGGTTTGAATTTGACAACTTTGAGAAATTTTAGGTTTTTCTCGTATTGATAGTGGTTCCATTTCTGATTTCTTCTTGGTAGACATAGATCTTTGATTGTGGTTTTCCTCGTTAAGGAGTTCGGTATGTGTTTGAGACCTTTGACGTTTGAGTTCATCATTGACACTTTCTTTCTATGGAAGCTTAATGCCATTGTAAGTTTGGACTCGCTAGCTTAACAGAGTTGATAGTTTTAGCACATGATTCTTGGTCTCTCTTTGACGCTGTTCAGGATGGATTTGATGAGTTGAGAGAGGACTTGTTGCTCAAGGGTAGGATGATTTTGGAGGGGGTTTCTTCTTGGTTCAGTGTGAGACAGTGGAGAGCTCCTGTGTTTTTGAGTTGTTGATGTTTGATGGGTTCATGAGACTCGGTACAGGTTACCGAGTGATCTTTTGGGTTACTTGTATGATTGAGATTCTTTCTCTGGATTGATAACCTTCTGACTTTTGTTAAGGATTTCCGCCTTCTCTAGTTTGACTTGGAGGTTGAGTATCACCTTTTGAGGGTGACCGAGATCGATTCGATAGAGTTAGCCCTGGCTTGAGTTTTGTCATGCCTTTCGGATAGATTTCTGCACCTGTTGCCTTGTGGGCAGGATGTTTTGGGTATCGATTCTGGTTGACCGTTTCTGTTGTGACAATGTTTTTAGAAGATGTGTTTTTCTTCTTAAGGAGTAGAGAGATTTCCTTGAGGAATTTTTACGAATCTTGTTTCAGGTCGTGAGGGAGAAGCAATTTCTCCCAATGTACTTGATGTGTGAATGCTAGATTGAGAGAGTCACTTCCTTGGTCATGGGATTGACAAGGATGATGATATTTTGTGGCTGGACGGTTGAGACAGTGAAGGGTGTGTAGGTTTCACCAGGTGTTTCGTTGAGGGATTATTTCTGCCCTTGATTTGCTTTCCAATAGTCTTTGGATTGGTAGTAATGTTTTTGGATGGACACTTGTGAGCATAGTCTTCTGGAGTTGACTTTTGTGTTGAGGAGTTGGCTTGAACTTGGTGTGCTTCTTCTTTTGTTAGTTTTGATGGAGAATATGTTGGAGACGGAAGATTTAGGTGGTTGTGTTTCAATTGATGTTGTTAATTTATGGTGTGATGTTTGATTGGCTTTGTGAGATCGGATCAGTTTAACATAACCGACCGAGGTGGAATATCAAAAGATTATGTTCGTTTATTTAGTGATGGGGAGTTTGACTTTTCTGTTTTAGATAACGTGTTGAGATTTTGAGGTAGGATTTAGGCATAGTGATTCGGACCTTAAGATTGTGGGTAGGATTGAAGAGACTTCCTCAGGTTTGCTTTGCCTCTTGTTTCTTTTCCGAAGAGCGTGTCTTCCAAGTTTTTCTGTTGAGATTGATTGTGCAGTCCATCACATATGACATCCTTCACGCCACTGATGGTTCAGGGGGTTTGACTTCGAGTAGCAGTCATTAGGACTTTAGACGTCAGATAAGGTGTTTTAAGGATCTTTTCTGTTCTAATTTTTAGAGGGAGAGGTGTGAGATCTTTGGTTATGAGAAGAAAGGGGAAACAGAGTCCCCGTTTTATAGAACCTTTTACGATTCTTCACCGGATTGGAGAGGGATTTAAGGAACAAGACCGTTCCAGCATCATTCTGGTACTTTCTTCGATTTCGAGGACGAAATCTCTATAAGGAGGGTAGGCTGTTATACCCGTTATAACACCCGAAATTGGGTGCTACCGGCGATAACCCATGGGGTGAGCCACGGGTCATTGAAGCCAAGGAAATGAAACCAAATGCTAAATCAAACCAATCTCGAGAGAGAGACAATCAAAACATCATGCATGAGAGCGAAGATACCAAAATTAAATAGGGCATCAAACATCATGCAGAAGCATCATATAAGAATAATACCACTACAAATCCCTCAACGGGAAAAACCAATTTCCAAAATGACCACATGGTCAAGTACAAAATCAGAGTATTCCAAAATCATGCAGTAGAAAAGAAATAAAAGTCCTAATGAGGTCACACCGCTCCCCGCCGCATCCAGTTATAAATCACTAGTCAAAACCTGCCAAAACAAGTAGGGGTAATATCCGTCAGCTATCACTAGCTGGTGAGATGAAATACGGATAAACAGTATATGCCAAAATCCGAAACATGCAATCTCATGATGAAAAATGATATATAAGTAGAGATACAGAAAAGACTGGATCAGAGAGATAGATAAAAGACTGAATTTGAGAGCGAAATCTCGTAAACAATATAGATATAATGATAATGGACTAAGACTGGATCTTGCTATAATTGGATCTTTCACAATTGCTAGGATATCCCATCAACGCCAACTTGATATACAAATCCGGTTTGACATCCGCGAAGATGTATTATTAAGAGGTACCGTCCTAGTCCCTCCGCTGTAAACGGAGAAGACGTGAAGACGTTGTGTCACCCGTAGGTGGCCTTGCTTTTCCCATAAGAGAAGTACCCCAAGGACTTTAAGAAACATGTATCCATATCCCAAATCTATAAAAATTGGATCATCAAAACATTATAAGACTGGATCATAAATCATGCACTTTGATCGGAACATCGAATCATTATAAGACTGGATCATAAATCGTGCAATTTGGTATAAGACTGGATCATACGTATAAAACAAGTGAAAACGGATAAGATACATATACTTTGTGTATACCATTATTCGTACAACAACTCACCTGAGCAAAAGGATCAAAAGTCACCAAGAATCCTTAACCGAGCACAAGTCGCTCAACAACGGTCCCTGATATAAAATTATGGACGAAAGTCTCAAAAACCGACTAACGAAGAAACAACCAATCAACCACCAAAGAAAACCCTACACATCCCTAACTAATCCATAAAAACCCCTCAAGACGTCCTAGGGTCGATCCCCGACCCTCGTTAAATGAAACCTTAAGAAACGGAGAACCACAAAAACCCTCCTTCTCAAACAGCAGGACAATCCGATCGGCCGGTTTCCCTATGCTTGGAAAATCCGGTCGGCTGGAAAGCAGAAACTAGAGAGCATACAGGATTCCCGGTCAGCCAGAAATGGAATCCGGTCGGCCGTAAACCCTGTTTCTGCAGAAGGCAGAAACTCCCCAAGCACGAAACTCGAATAAAAAACTAATCAAACCTTACTCTAACTCAACCAACACATAAAAAAACATGCACCAAGGCTAAACAAACCCATAGGAACCCGCACCATCATGCTAAACACATAATCACATCCATGGAAAACCAAATCAACCAAAACATCCTAAAATTAAACATAAACTAAGAACCATGTGTAAACTCATCATAAATTCAACATCAACACCCCACACAAGTCCCAAATGACAAAGAAAATCATGCCCAAGCCCTTATTAACATCAAACACAAGCCAAACTCAACTTGACACTATAAAAAATCCATCCAATCTCATGAACCAAGGAAAAACCATAAACCTAACCAAAGATTACCTTAAAAACAAGCAATGAGATGATATCCCAAGCTTCATCAAGCTTCCAAGGAAGTCTCCAAGCAAGTCCAAGCTAGAACAAAGGATGATCCTTTAAGGAAAAATGGAAGAAATCACCACAAACCCTGAAATCTCCACAACCTTCTCTTCCTTTCTCTTCTCCTTTCCTTTCTCCCTTGTATCTCACATGTGGAATGAGCAAGGGATGGCTGAATTCAGCCCCAAAAGGAACCCCAACACATATTTTTACCAATCCCACACACAAACCATGCATTTAATGCATGCCCCCAAAGTCCACAAAAGGGGCTAAACCCCTAACTCCTCTTAACGGTCTAAAACACGTCGTTGTCCTTGGAAACTAATCCTAAATGCCTCAAACTTACCATCAAAAATCATGAAATTAATTCACGGTCACAACGAACCCAAATTTAAAATCCCAAAAACCGTCAAATCACAACCCGTCAAATCCCGAAAAATCGGGAAAATCCACATACGTCAATATGGTACTCATTGGTCACGTCTCATCATCCCAGTCGTGCCGGTATGTTCAAAACGGGTCGTACGACATGCGATGCAAAAAGTAGCAAAATGGTTACGTAAAACCCGAGAACACTATTCACGTAAAATATTATTCACCGAAAAATGAAAAATCTCCAACATGGTAAATCAATCATAATGAGCATAAAATAATATAAAATGGACAAAAAAAACTCAGGGTATAACACAAGGTGTCATGCTAATAGCAATAAAAGGATTAAGAACCGTGATACAATATGAGCATGCTAATCATGTGATCAAATCGGTCATGCAACACAAGATACGATAAGTAGAATATGATCATGCATAAGATATGGGTCAAGTCGGCAGAATGAATTCAAATTCAAATACAAAGATAAAAATCATGAGAGAGAAACACAAGTCATCCTAATAGTGGGACTCAAACGGTCATCGGTCACGTGTTCTGGAACATGGATTCTAGACACATAATACATCGAACAAAAACTCATTTAACCTTAGGGATAGTTAAATGGTCTTCTTAATCTGAAAACTTATTAACGCATGTTAGTATACGAAATGAAACATTTATTACTAATCATCAACCATCAAATCAAAGAATGAAACTAAACAGAATCAAATCAATGCAAATATAACCCAGCAACTACTCCTTCTCCACCCTAAAAGATCAATGTTCAATGCAGCATCCTGGATTTAGTAAATCAAACTCCACATGCAAGGATAGTTGTTACATATGCATAGGTGGATAAGGGTCTGTATGCAAGAGATCAAGAAATCCTCTTAGCTACAGATCCTAGGAGGTTGAGGGGGGCTATGATGGTGAATGCAACAGAGGTAATCACTTTGATCTCATGTCAAATTAAAAATGTGATTGTAAGTAATGTACTGACAGAGTGTTTTTATATTGGTAAGGGGCTTTTCTGTATCACCATCTGGATACGTTGGTTCAGTAGGTCTAGGATTTGTAGGCTAAGGAGAAGGAATGGAAGATGCTAGAAGAGAGATTTAAGGAGATGGAGAAAAAGAGAGATGAAGGAGAAAGAGAATACCAGCAATGGGTAGCAGAGGTGAAGGAAGCATCAAACTGGGGGCAAAAGTTGCATAGAGAGAATGGTGAACTCTTGAAGCAAGCTGAGAATCATAGAAAGATAATATCAACTCTATTCATGGAGGTGGAAGAAGAAAAGAGAAAAAAAGAAGATGCAGAAAAGAAAATAAGAAACATGAAGAAGTGGGAGGAAGGTGTAAAGGAAGAAGAAAAGAAAAAAAAAAGCAAAGAAAAGTGTTGCATGATGAGATTGCCACACTCAAGAAGAACCGGGAGTGTGGTAGATCCACTCTTCAGCAATTGGAAGATGACATAGTCAATCTCCAAAGAGATCTACAGGCCAAGGTTGATGCTAAGAGTAGGGTTGTCCAAGAGCTCATTGAGGTGCAATCTACTCAGAGAAGTGCAGCACATATGGTGACTACTCAGAATGAAACCATCAAAGAGTTCAAAGCAGAAAATCAAAAGTTAAAGGAGAGAGTGGAGTACAACAAAAAGAAAAGGAGGGATATGACAAGTGTGTTAAACGAGTATGATGAGAGAATCAAGGTATAAATGCCATTAAGGAATTCGTTCACTCTTCCAAATTTGAGGATGGAGTAGAAAGAGTGATCGACCCTTAGATTAAAAATGGCTTTTCCTTTTGCACTGCTCACATTAAGGATCTGATGCAACAAGCTAGGTAGTCTCTCTCATTACTGAAGGGGCTGAACATGGGTAGGGAGATGGATTTTCCAGCTGAACCCTTCGTGACATATCCTGAAGAGTCGAGTCTATAATGAACCGACCCGCTCAAAGAAGATTCGAGCGATCATTGACATGGCCCCCCCTCGGAATATGAAAGAGATCCAGAAGCTGACCGGCAAGCTGGCAGCTTTGAGCAGGTTTTTGAGTCGGTCCGTCGACAAGAGCCTCCCTTTCTTCAAAGTTCTGAGAGGCCAGAAGCAGTTTGAGTGGACTCCTGAATTTCAGAGAGTTTTTGAAGAGCTGAAGATTCACCTTGCATCTCCGCTTCTGCTCACCAAGCCAGTTCCAGAGGGGACACTCTTCCTCTACCTGGCCATCTCCGATTTTGCTGTCAGCTCCGTGTTAGTGCGAGAAGATAACAAGGTTCAAAGACCTGTCTACTACACCAGTAAGATGTTGTATGACGCAGAAGAGAGATACTTCAAGGCAGACAAGCTTGCCTTCGCCCTGGTCATTGCCTCACGGCGTCTGAGGCCGTACTTCCTTACTCATCCCATTATTGTCCTCACCGATCAACCACTGAGATAGATTCTGCACCGACTAGAGACCTTAGGAAGACTCATCAAGTGGTCAGTTGAGTTGGGACAGTATTAGATTGACTTCCAGCCCAGACCAGCGATCAAGGGACAGGCCTTGGCTGATTTTTTCATCGAGTGCGCAGAGTTTGCAATGCCACCAAGACCATCTCCCTGCTGGACCCTACACATCAACGGATCATCGGGACGACAGGGAGGTGGAGCAGGCCTGGTTCTGACCAGTCCGGATGGATCAGAGGTTGAGTACTCCATGAGATTTGACTTCATTGTGACCAATAATGAGGAAGAGTACGAGGCGTTGATCACCGGATTGAAGATTGCCGCAGAGTTAGAAGTGAGAGTGCTCCGGATTTTCAGTGACTCCCAACTTGTTGTAAACCAGATAAATGGCACCTATGCTGCTGAAAAGGATGCCATGGTTAAGTAGAAGAAGCTTACAGAGGACCTGATCAAGAAGTTTGAGAAGGTTGAGATCACCCAGATTCCCAGATCGCAGAATGCCAAGGCTGACGAGCTGTCAAAGCTGACATGGGCCCCATCATCAGAATTCGGTCGAATGGTTTTCATGGAAAGACTTCAGAAGAGCAGCCTAGACGCCACTCCTGAAGTGTTAGCTGTGGACCCAGAAGCCCCGACTTGGATGACCCCGATCAATCAGTACTTGATAAACGGAACTCTTCCAGCCGACAAGGATCAAGCCAAGAGCCTTAGAATCAGAGCCGTAAACTTTCGCCTCATCAACAGAATTCTGTACAGGCAGTTGCACCAGCATCCCCTAGCTCGATGCCTGACCGAGCAGGAAGCCCAATATGTAATGGAAGAGATCCACTCAGGCGCTTGTGGGAATCATCAGGGTGGGACCACCCTAGCTTGAAAGATCAGGTTGCAGGGGTACTTCTGGCCGAAGATGCAGGAAACGGCCGAAAACTTTGTCAAGAAATGTGAGACTTGTTAAAAGTTTTCCCGGAAATAGCATCGCTCGGCCACTCCACGCACCCCCATCACTTCTGCTTAGCCATTTGCCATCTGGGGGATCGACATCCAGGGGCCATACCCCGCTGCACCCAATGGAAAGAAGTTCCTCATCGTGGCTGTGGACTACTTCACCAAGTGGGTGGAGGTCGAACCCATTGCACACATCACGAGATCTGAGATTGAGTCCTTCTTGTGGAAGAGCATCATCTGCCGCTTCGGTGTACCTAGAGCAGTCATCACTGACAATGGCACACAGTTTAAAGACCGGAAGTTTGAAAACCTTTGCAAGGAGTATGAGATTGAACACCGATATGCCTCTGTGGCTTAACCCAGTGCAATGGACAGGTTGAGGTGACTAACCGGACAATTGTTGAGGGACTGAAGACTCGTGTCGAAAAAGCCAAGGGGGATTTTGGTGCAAATCGATTGGTGCTGATGCAAAGTAGTAGGAGGTCTGAGGTGATAGGGCGATCTGGAACCCTGGCGTGCAACGCCTCTTCTTCCTCCACATCTCGTCTGTCCTTTGGTCAAGCCCTACTTCTTCTCTGCTCTTCTCATCTTGCGGGTTCCATGTGATTTCCCCCTTGTATGGGGAGGAAATCGAGGAAGAAATCGGATGGCGATTTGAAAGACGAAATCCAGCATACCCATGAGCCACAGATGATGGATGACCTAATTCCGGCGAATTTGGGGGATTTTGAAGATGCACGTGTCCATGAGAAGGATATTCACTATGAGCATGGCCCCTGTGGCGATTCGAATATGGTGATTCCTCCTGTGATTACTTTGCAGTCGGATCCTCCGATGAGACCCGAACAACAAGATCAGATTGAGGAGGAGCAAGCAACGAGGATGGGTAGGGATGGCCAGAGGCCTTCCGATGATGTACTAAACTTGAAATTCGGCCATCAACTGTCGAAGAAGGTATGTGGTTCTGATTTACCATCAGATTTGCCTGCGGAATTGGCTTCTGACAAGCCACAAGGTTCTTCATTTGGAAACCCTAAATTTAAAGGGCAATGGGCACAACTCTTTGCTGACAATCGAAGACCCCGTGATGAATTTATTATGAAAAAGGTGGATAGACAATGTATTGATGGGTGTCTGGACTTGTCGGATGATAATGATTTGAAACAATTTATTTTTGGACAAAATTTCTGTCTAGTTGGATATTTTTTTGGAAAGTACCCTGGTAATCCTGCTGTTCGAAGGTTGGTTGAAAGTTGGAAAGTTGGGGCTTCGTTCCAACTTCACCAAAGTGGATGGATTATATTCCGATTCTCGGATGAATTACAATTACTGTCGATACTCCAGGGCGGACCATACGTGGTTAGTGGCCAGGTTTTGCTAATCCGACATATGCCGCAATATTTTGATTTTGCTACTGAAGGGAGGAGTTTGATGCCATTATGGGTGACACTACCGAACATCCCACTCCGTATGCTGCGGAAAGAGTTCCTTGAGTTACTCTGTTCGCAACTGGGCACTCCGATTATGACGGACAAATTGACACATACACTTCAAAGAGTATCTTATGCTCGTATACTTGTAGAAGTTGATCTGGAACAGCCACTACTTTCAGAAATCAAGGTCAAGTTGCCGGGTAACCAGTCTTATGTTCAACGGGTTGTCTATGAAAAGAGACCGAAATTTTGCTCAATATGTTGGGCTGTGGGACATCAGGATTCGAATTGCAGACGAAGTGTAAAGAAAGTATGGATACCCAAGAGTCATGCCCATGCCACGACCACTCATGAACCACAAATAGAGCAGGAGAACATTGATGCATTTGATGTTCCTCCTTCTGTTCTTATGGAGACTGGTCAAACATCTTATACCCATGCTGATGATCTCCTGGGGATCCAACAGGAGAATACACATGATATTCCGATGGAAAATATTGCTGGTTGCTCTGATTGTGATGAACAGCAAATGATGGAGAATGTGGTTAATTGCTCACCTCGACAATCCACCCCGGACAGGAATACTGTTCTTACACCCAATGAGACTGATAACTGTGACCCAGAGGGTTTTATGCCGGTTCAGAAGAAAGGCAAGAAGAAAATTAAGAAATCAAAGAAAGATCAGACGGAGCATCATCAAGATCGACCGAATACAAGAAGGAGATGATCAACACAGTTAGTTTCTGAATGATTACAGCTTTTTGGAATATAAGGGGACTTAATAAGAGCCTCAAGCAGAAGGAAATTCATCGGATCCTCCGAGCTTATCACATTGACTTTTTGGCTATTTTGGAAACGAAGTTAACAGAGGACAAACTGCGACATGTTATGAAATCAGTGTTTGGGGGATGGGATTTTGCATCTAACTTTTTGTGCCATCCGGCTGGACGTATCCTCGCAATTTGGAATCCGTGTTCTGTCACGGTTCATGTCCATGATATAACAGACCAGGTGATGAATTTCCAGATTATTTGTAAATGTACGGGAAGAACTTTTTGGTGTTCTATAGTATATGGATTATACTCCTTTGCAGATCGAAGACAGCTATGGGATTCACTCATTCGGTTCTGGAATAAGCAACCAAGACCTTGGCTTGTAATGGGGGATTTTAATTGCATATGTGATCCATCTGACCGATAAAATGGAGCTCCGGTGCTTCCTTATGAAACGACAGACTTCATGAATCTACGATATGAAACTGGCTTGTTTGATTTCCCATTTTCTGGGCCGCACTTTACATGGATAAACAACCGAACTTGGTGCAAACTTGATCGGGCACTTGTTACACCCGAATGGATGGACTTTGATCGTCATTCTTCGGTGCAATTCCACCAGCTGGGGGTTTTCTCTGACCACTCTTTATGCACGATGCAGATGCTTCATCAGACCTCTAGTGGCCATCGCCCGTTCAAATTTTTAAATCTGTGGTGCTCGCATGATAATTTCGATATGATTGTTACATCAAGGTGGAGGGTGCAACACAGAGGATGTCCTATGTATTCGGTGATGAAGAAGCTCAAATTGCTTAAGGCGGATTTCCGCCAACTTAATGACAAACACTTCTCACACATCTCTAATCGAGTTACTCGACTCAAGAATGGGGTAAGAGATGCATACAGACAGCTGCAGGAGGATCCAAGTAATCTGATTCTTCAACAACATGTAATGAATCTCAAACAGCAATGTTTTCGTATGGCGGAGGCGGAACGATCCTTTTTGGCTCAAAAAGCGAAAGTTCATTATTTCAAGAATAGTGACCGAAGTACGGCGTTCTTCCACGCACTAATAAGGAGAAGAGCAAACCAATCTCACGTTGCTGCGATTGTTAAATCTGATGGTACACAGACGACTTCTCAGCATGAAATTGCTTCTGAATTTCTTAATTTCTTCTCCAATTTGTTGGGAGGCCAGGAACCTCTGGAGAGTGCTTCTTGGGACCATATTTACTCTGGCGATCAACTCTCCATGGAACAACAGCAATCCCTTGTACAGCCAGTCACTACTAAACATGTGAAGGATGCACTTTGGAGTATAGGAGAGGACAAAGCACCGGGGCCAGACGGATATACTTCGGGTTTTTTTAAAAAAGCTTGGCACTTAATTGGCCAGGATATCATCAGGGCAGTTCAGGATTTCTTCTCATCTGGCCGAATACTTAAGCAGATCAACCACTCGGTTCTTGTATTATTACCGAAGCACCCTCTTGCAAGTCGGGTGGAGGATTTCAGACCCATCGCGTGCTGCAACGTTATTTATAAAATAATTTCAAAGATTCTTGCCAGCAGATTGGGTGCTGTCCTTGATTCTATAATCAACCCGGCTCAAGCTGCATTCATTCAAGGAAGAGCTATGATTGAGAATATCTACCTGGTTCATGAGATTATTCGCAGATATTTAAGGAAACGTCTCTCTCCCCGATGCTTCTTTAAAATTGACTTACGCAAGGCATACGACTCGGTGAATTGGGCATTTCTCCGTGGCATGCTAGTTGCGTTGAATTTTCCTCTGCCCTTTGTTCATTGGATAATGACATGTGTTACCACAACTTCATACTCCATATCTCTTAATGGACAGATCCACGGATTCTTCATCGGCCAAAAAGGACTTCGACAAGGAGACCCATTATCACCATACCTCTTTGTCATCTGCCTTGAATTCTTATCAAGACACCTGCAGCGACTCAGATTTAATGACAACTTTTCATTTCATCCTCGATGTGAACAATTACATATTACGCATTTGGCATTTGCGGATGACTTGATTATATTTGCTAAAGCAGACATGCCATCAATTGCTGCAGTCCTACAGGCTATCCAGACATTCTCGGCCAGCTCTGGATTGAAGGTTAGCATAGCCAAAACCTCCTTCTTTGCTGCTGGCGTGAATGAACAGAGGATTAATGACATTCAAAGACTGACAGGCTTCAATAAAGGTTCACTTCCACTTCTTTATCTGGGAGTTCCCCTGGCGGTCTCCCGTATTACTTACATCCACTTTAAGCCGTTTTTGGATAAGGTGGGATCCTATATTGGGGGGTGGCTGAGACATACATTATCTTATGCTGGGCGATTAGAATTGATTAAAGCTGTCCTTCAAGGAGTTGACTGTTTTTGGCTTTCAATTTTCCCCATTCCAAACAATGTGATTTTGGCGATTGAGAAAATGTGCAGATGTTTCCTTTTTGGTGCAAACGTTCATAACCCACCGACGTCATGGCGTGTTGTATGCCTGCCTAAAAATGAAGGGGGCCTGGGATTGCTTCATTTGCAAACTTGGAATAGAGCACTGTTGGGAGTGCACATTTGGAATATCCATCTTCACAAGGAAACTCTCTGGCTCAGGTGGATTCACCACTATTACCTGCAGGGGAACTCGATATGGACCTGGACTCCGAACAAGGAAGCTTCCCCAATGATGAAAAAACTAATAACCATCCGAGATGAGCTAATCAGGAGTATCGGCTCAGTTCCAGCTTTGATTGATTACCTCCATTCGATTGCCCGAGCTGAACGAATTCAAACCAAGATCTTGTATGCCTTACTTCGGCCGAGACAGCCAACTTCAACATGGGCAACAGTGATCTGGCATAACAAAACAGAACCAAAGCTATCCTTCTTATTATGGATGGCTGCCCGGGGGAGACTCCGTACTAGAGATAACTTGAGGGGTGATATCCCATGTAGACTATGCCCCTTGTGTGAAAATTATGAGGAAACTGCTGTGCATATTTTTTTCCTTTGCAGGATATCAGCAATCATTTGGAAGGATCTACAACAGTGGCTTCATATACCATCTAGAATTAATTCTCTGCCCCTTCTACTGCCGTGGATAAAACGAAGAGCACGAGGAAATGGAATGCGAGCAACGGCGATCCGACTGTCATGTGCAGCCGCCGTGTACTATATTTGGGAGGGGAGAAATCAGCTCATTTGGGATCACAAGGCTATGGATACCGGGGACCGGGTTAGGAAAATTAAAGTACATGTGTTCCGATCCATGTACTATATTTTTCCCAACTTTGTACCAACCGTCAACTTTGATGTTTAGGCTGATTAACTGATATTTTTGAGATACATCTTTAGGGCAGTTAGCATATCATTAATGTATTGTATATGGCTGACCGTGCCTTCACATAGATAGAGTGGCATTGTATGATGGACCCTAGGCTGATCATCAGCTACTATGCTGATTGATTTTGATTTTGTATACTTTATAGTATATATATACTTACTACTTCGAAAAAAAAAAAATATTGTATTTTTATTGTACAGAATCACAATCGTTGAATTTTTTTTCGGATTATAAATAAAGGTTGATGAGTGAGGTCCAATAGTAAAATCAATGGTGTAGTAGATGTAAAAATTTATTGTAAACGTATCATGATCCTACATTTTTAGGGTTTATGGTTTAGGGAGATTAAGGGTTTAGGATTTTAGGATTTAGGGTTTATGATTTACGAGTTTAGGATTTAGGATTTAGAATTTTATATATGTTTGCACGATTTTTTTTTATATAAAAGAAAATAAAAAGAACAAATATAAAATAACAACACAAAAAAAAAATAAAAAGAAAAAAGAAAAAAAAGAGTTTGGAAAGGGTATAATGGGTCAGGGAAAGGGACTATCAATTAGGAGGCGGAAAACTAATTGGAGAGGAGGGAAAAGCGGCCCGCATTTCACAATCTGTACATTTATAACGTTACAATGGGCAAAGAGGAAAAGATCTCTAAAACAGTATCAGTTACATTTTGAGTGATTAATTCCTAATATTGTGCTGATTTGGTGGATCTTCAAATAATTGCAGATATTGTGAGATCTTCTATTGTTCCCAGATTTTGTTCCCTTGCTCCAGGCTGGCGTTGGGTGATACTTTTACTAACAGTGATAAACCTAATTTCAGTTGTACAGTTCACTTCGAAATGTACATCCTCTTCACCTCAACAACCGTATATAAACAAGTGCATGCCATAGACTTTAAATTCTGTTGAAAAATTTTCTTGAATGGTGAATTTTGATGATACATCACTAGGAAATAAGTAACATTTATGAAAGATCCGATGACGAGTGGAAGCTCAACGATACATAAATCATAATTTTCTAGAAAGAATTGAACAAAATTGGGGGGAAAAAGAAAAATTAAAGTGCCCGAAGAACTAAAATGAAAGATTCAAAATCTAGAATTAGCTTTAGAGTCCCACAGATGGATGGATCGGGTCAGTGGTTAGCCCGAACCCGAAAGGGAAAAGAGGGTCGTAATGCGGGTCCCCAAAGTTCATCGGGAGCTGATCCACCGTCTTGAACCAAGTCCTAGGTAGTTTACCGGAGAACCCGTAATCGCCGAAGAGGACGTCGGCCACCCCTTGGCCCTCCGTCCCCGGAAGCCACGCCGCCACCAGGGCGTCGATTGCTGAAACATACGGCTCGATGACGACGGGACGACCAGAGACCACCACCACCACGCACTTCACGCTGACGCACACGTTGGTGATGGTGGCCGGCCCTGGATCGGCGATCGTCAGGTTGAGACTGTCGCCGTCGGTCTCCGCGTACGGCATCTCCCCGACGACAACGATGGCGTAGGAGAAGTTGCTCGATCTGACAAAGTCTTCTGTCGGGTTCTCGCTGTAGACGACTACGGTGTTGGTGTCGACCGCCATGGTGATGCCGCTAAGGATTGTGGTTCCTGCCACAGATAAAATTAATGGCAAATCAATTTGTTTTAGATCAGATTATCATCATCATGACTCCTTTCCACTTCCCATTAGCAATAGTATATTTTAGATATATGTCAAAATTTATTGGAGATATAACTCACCGGTAGTGTGGTTGTTGCCGGTGAGGCCTTGCCAAGAGATTGTCCAGCCACCACATTGATTGCCGAGGTTGTTGGCATGGGTTCCTGCTACTAGTATCTTGTCTGCCTTCTTTGGTAGTGGGAGGACTGGATCATCGGCCTCGGCTCCATTCTTCAACAGCACCAGAGATTTCCTCACTGCTTCCCTCGCCAAATCCCTATGAGCCTATTCAAATTCAAATATATATATATATATTATAACAACAAAATGGAGGAGCTATATATAAGTTCAATTTCAGGTGGTAGGCTTACCTGACTTCCAAGTTGGTCGACAAGAGTGTGA
>JAOWBR010203418.1:0-18268 GCA_028571145.1 Dionaea muscipula
GATCGTCTCAAAACATTGTAGAATAAAAGTTGAAAAAAGTGGAGGTAAAAGTGGAGGTCAATTAGCCTGTCCGATATATATATATATATATATATATATATATATCTTAATTTGATGAAAAATATATAGTTGTGTTGATCTGTTAAACATGCATGTATTGGGATTTTTGATGGAATTAATCGATATTCTAGCTATATATACCTTGTATAGGTCGATGAGCACGTTATCGAGTGATTCTTGGGCTTGTTTGGAGCAAAGGCTCCTGAATGACTTGATAGCTTCAATGGCTTCTTCTGTTCTGTCGAGTTGCTTCATCACAACAGCCATGTCCTTGAGAGCACTGTCCACTCTGTCGCCGGCGTTTATCGCCTTCCAGAATAATACTATTGCTGCCTCTGGGTCCTTTTGAACCAGCTGAAATTAACCATCACCCAAAAAGGGCAAGAGAGATGAATGAAACTCAATATTAATTGCACTTCAGTTTCCTATAAATTAATTTGTTCACAATGAATGAGTCATCCCACAAATCATTCATAGACTATAAAAACGAAGGACACCGTGTAAACTGACACTATAAAGTAAAACAGGCTCTAAAATGAGTATATTTTGATACCTTAAACATATTCTTTATGTGCATATATATATTTTTATCTATAACATTTAGTAAAACGACCATTGATTCGGTTTCTAAGTGTGGTTTCCAGCCTCGATTGAGGAGTATCTATTGAACTTAATTTATACTTCTTGACTAATTCGACTCCAGCATCATGACCATTAGGTAGTTTAGAGTATCTTCAGTGGTACATGAGATTTTTGGAGGTGAACTTTAACAAATAGATATTTTTAACCTAAAAATGAGAAGTATGGATGATGTGTAAAGTGTAATTCTATTAGTAGATAAAATAATTATGAAATAAAATTTTTATATCTTTTAATAAATTTGGATAGATTTGTGAGGGTTTTTATAAATTTTTGGATATTGTAAGAGTATTAATGTGTAATAATAACTTAAAAAATTTGAGGACACTCAATTTAAAACTCTAAATTTGGAGTGTATTTTCAAAAATCTTAACAAATTATTATACAATACTCTCACATTCATAGTCTTAATTTTCATCTGCATTCAAAAAATCATTACACAATATTCTCACAATATGCATGACAATACTAGGTAGGTAGTGGTGGCGGCAGCTGGTGGCTAGGTGGCGGCGACGGATGTTGACCGGCGGCCGGTTTTCGGATCCCGATATTGGCTGACATTGACTGTCGGTCGGTCATCGGATCCGGACATTGACCAACGGTCAGTCGTCAGATTTCGTTAAGATTTTGGTGTTGACGAGCGGTCGATTGATAGATTCTAGCGCCGGCTGCTGGTCAGCGCCGGTGGTGGGGAGAAGTGATTTGGGTTAAAAAAAAAAAATATTATAATGATTTTATATGCAAAACAAATAAATTTTTTTTTTTTATTATTAGAATACAAACAATTTTGTAAAAACAAACATATGAGATAACTTAATAATATTTCATCATTCTCTATCTCTTTTTTTATCTCTCATCACTAATTACCGCCATTTTCTTATGGATGTATCAAACATAGCCTAAACAAGAGAAACACTGAAGCATGTACCATGAATAAGGTAAGAGTGTAGAGATTCAACATTTGAGGGGTAATCAGCTCTATATATGCTAATCTTCTATAATACAAAACAATCCGAGGTTTAAATTTATCCTCATAAAATATTTTAAGACATTTTATACCATCGGATCGAGATAAAAGACGAAAAAATATAACAACCGTTGGATCTCTAATTTTCAAAACTCTAAACATCCTAATCCCTAATTTGTATCTAATCCCTCTATAATTTTCTCTCTCCTCTCATTATCGCCTCCGACTCCCCTCTTCCCTGCCTTCAGCTTTCCGCAGCCGAGGAGGCGGCGACAACCGCACGTGAGGATGGCAGCAACAACTGCACGAGTGGCGACGATCGACGGCGAGGCCCGTGGAATCCACGACCTGAGGTGCGAATCAGGCGAGGAACTTCATCGATCGACGATTCACGGCCAGATCCAGAACTAATCTGGCCGGTGATCACCGTTTCCTCCGATTTTAGTAGCAAAGATCTGATTTTTGGGTTGTTTGGGCTTTGGATTAGTCTTTGTTTTTGTCGATTTGGGTTGTGGATGTTTGTCGAGTGTCGATTTGGTTTGGGTTGTTTTTGTCGGCTTGGGTTGTTGTTTGGCCGGCGATAGGGATGTCGGTCGTGTTCCGGTTACGTCTCGACCAAGGATGACGGCTGCTTGGGTTCTGCTGGACGTCTCAAGCGTGGCAGTTCTTCATAAGACATCTTGGCCTTTTTTTCCATAGGATGATTTGAGGGTGATGGTTCGGTTGTGTTGTCCTGGCGGGTTCGGTGACGGTGTTGGTGGTCAGGTGGCGGGCTGCTGTTGCTGGTAGTTCTACTAATTGCTCAAAAAATAAACACCAATTACACTAATAACTAGAAACACCAATTACACTAATTTGGTGTGGTTTGGTTGTGACATTTCAATTCTCAATAAGCAATTATACTGTATAATGTGAAACTGTGATGAAAATGTGAATGGTATTGTGAATGGTTCTCATAATCAAACTCACAGTTTTAACCTACTAGAATAATTAAATTACTTCCACCATGTTTGTATTACGATTACTTTTACTACTAATTTACTTTGTCAACAATTGTGGTTACTGAAAGTTCACACTTTGTACTCTGATGTTTGCAGTGAAGCTTCTTAGCGTGATTTATTGGCTTCAACTATGCTAACATTTTGAAGTTATAGGCCATAATAATATGAACTGATTATTTTTTATCGCCCAAAATTTGGATTATTTTGTAAATAAATTTGGTTATTGGAACTTCACACTTTAACCTCTGAGGGCAATGAGGGCTCAAAGTTCCCAATGGAGTAGCTACAGAACACAGGAGAGCACCTTAGAGAAACAAATATCATAGACAATATAACCAATATGGATAGGTATGGACTGTTGATCTGATAACAATTTCTTCTTCTTATATTGGTTCAATTTCAACTCTACTCTCTTCATGTACAATGTCGTATCGTTGATAGGGAGACATATACTTAAACCAGACCGTATATTTTTGACATTTTTTAAGTTTGGGTCAACTTGATCACTTGAACATTTAATAGCTTAATTAATAACTAATTACAATGTTTAATTTCAATATTGTATAGGTGCATCTTTTCAGACGTCATAATGTTAATGTCCTCATTCATGACGAGAAGTTCTTCGATGCAATTTGTATAAAAGAGGTATGCTAAAATTTCATTTTATAATATACAAATCGTCAAATTATAGTAAAACTTTAAATTGAATATTTTGACAGAAAAAACAAAGGACAAAGAAAAAAAAAAGTATCAAATGGGAACATTAGAAAAGGTTCAAAAGCAATAGATATGTCGATTTCGTTGGTATGAATCTTTACTCACTTTGGTTCATGTGATTTAGAGCTTACACACATGTGTATTGATTAAATGATGAACGAACTAGATAGATGATATACGCACATAATACATTTTTGGATCATTCCTTTTGGGTGACTTCACTATTCTATGAATTAAATTTAACAGTAGGAATATGGATGGAGATAATTGAAGAGTTAAAAAAATTAACAAGGAAAACATTGCGCCAATGGGAGTATTGTAATAAAGTATTCTCATCTTGAACTAAATCTGGGTATGTGTTGAAAATTTGTCTATATTCTTATAATGCATGTCTTCTCAAATCATGTCATAGATCATTATTGATTCTTTTAATTGGACAATAGTGAGGTATATACGAATAGACACTTGAATATTCTTAAAAGTGATTAAGAGAAAGTTTACTAGGGATGTTTAATATCTTTTTTTGTAAGTGGGAATTTAAAGGTCTATCTCTCAAAACGGTGTGTAACCTTAATTGTCTTTCATCACTACACGCTCATTTAATAACTATATATGGTTTTTATATACCCTTCGCCTTTTACTACAAATCAATTACTTTTATATCGATTTTAGCTAATTATGCTCTCTTTGTTTGATTTGACAGGTGACCTTCAAGATTACGATAAAAATAGGATGATGGGGTGTCTGCGTTTCTCATTTTTTAGACTGATAGTTGTATATCATTTTTGGATTGATTATCTTATGCATTAATTCGGGAAGTGCATATCACGTTTTTTGGTCCCCAAGTATGAGTTGTCTTTTGTGTGTTGTACTATTCTAAGATTAGTCCGATGTACAACTGTTATGCTGTCAGATTTTGGATTATCTTCTGTCTACTGTACTATTTGAGGATTAGTACGAATTACAGTTGTTATGTTGTCGGATTTTTGAAATCTTTTGTCATTTAGGTTGTGAAAATTCTCTTTTTTTGTACAAATCAATTTATTGACTTAACACGAAAGTTATCTACATAATCTGTCAAATGGCTAATAGGAGAGATAATGTTCACCGTGTCAACGACACGAGCATCCTTTAGTACAAAATATACAGGTAACTTGTAGGGGTGTAAACAAGCCTACAAAATAAATATCTGATGCCTTTTAATAAACTTGGGGAGAATTGTGAGAATTTTTATAAATTTTTGGATAATTGTAAGAGTTTTAATGTTTAATAATAACTTAAAAAATTGAGGACATCCAATTCAAAACTCTAAATTTAGAGTGTAGTTTCAAAATTCTTAAGAAATCATTATGATAACAGGGTAAAAATACCTATTTTTATACTCAAGTTTTTTTAGGTATGACAAGCTCATCATATACTAAAAGGTCAAGAGTGTCCAAATGGCCTAAAAGAGACAAAAGTTCCAAAGACCCAATAAGGATAAACAGACCACAGTTGGACCCCACACGTGGGTCCCACAGGTCGCAGCTCGCAGATCGTAAGTGGACCCCACAACCTGAAGTGAGTCTCACACATGGGCCCCACGACCCGAGGTGAATCCCGCATGTGGGTCCCACGGGACGAAGTCTACAACTCACAGGTGGGCCACACGGCCCCGAGGTGGACCCCGCACATGGGTCCCACAGCCCGACTGTCCGATAATCGTTGCTCGATAGAGAAGACAGCTAACGGGTTTATATTTTAGATGCTCGATACGTGGCTCCACTCAGAGCCCAACACGTGGCTTCACTCAGAGCCTGACACGTGGCTTCACTAAGAAGTCGACATATCACTCCATTGAGAGTCCGACATGTGGCTCCACTTGTTGATCGATATGTGGCGACTTGGGAGTATTTTGGATCTTTCATAAGTTCTAAATTTTTCGATAAATACCCCCTACTCCTCTGGTTTTAGGATCCAAAATTTCAAGATATTCTCATATATCTCTGAAATTTTCTATCTTTCAGTCTCTAACTTTACATGTTACTGACTTAATCATCGGAGGGGAACCTCGAGGACAATCTTGAGACCTCTCTGACGAGATTTTTTCTGTGCAGATCACAAGCAGTGCGACCTGCGATCTA
Organism: Dionaea muscipula; assembly: GCA_028571145.1. Lineage (NCBI taxonomy): Eukaryota > Viridiplantae > Streptophyta > Magnoliopsida > Caryophyllales > Droseraceae > Dionaea > Dionaea muscipula. The sequence goes on from JAOWBR010203418.1 coordinate 5,508, forward strand.
TGAGCTCCAAGTTCCAGCTGACATGATGTACAAGTTTGCGTGACAGGACTAGTGTTGACGTCACCGTGACACACAAAGTGACAACTGTATTTTCAATATTTATCACATTATATAATATTCCCATATCCATACTCCTAATTTTCATCTGCACTCAAAAAATCATTACACAATATCCTCATAATATGACAATACTACTCTAAGGAAGGTGGTGGCGGCGACTGTCGACGATGATCGGCGGCCGGTTGCCGGATCTTGGTGTTGGCCATGACCGACGGTCGGTCGTCGGATCCCGCCATTGACCGACGATCAGTTGTAAGATTTTGTTAAAATTCTGGTGTTGACCGGCGATCGGTTACCATATTCCAGTCAGATTCTAGCTCCGGCTGTTGGTCAATGTCGGTGGTGGGGAGAGGTGATTTGGGATAAAAAAAAAAAAATCCGACGATTTTATATACATAACAAACAAGTTTTTTTTTTATCGAAAAACACTAATACTATGGGATAACTTAATACTATTTCATCATTCTTTATCCCTTATTTTATCTCTCATCACTAATTACCCCCATTTTCTTATCCATGAATCAAGCATATATAGCCAAAACAAGAGAAGCACCACCTTGAAATATAAGGTGAGAGCGTAGAGATTAAGGGGTTCTTTGGTTTGTTTGTTTTTTATTTTCAGTTTTGAGTTTTTAGTTTTTAGTTTTCAGTAAAAACAGAAAACAGAAAACATGTTTGGTTAATGATTTATTTGTAATTTATAGTTTATAATTTGTCGGGCCTTGAGTTTTTTCATATTTTAGATGTTTTGAGAATTTCTGCAGAAAACAACTTATTGTCTTTTCCTACATTTTGAAACTTTTGAACTAAAAACAGCTTTCTGTTTTTAGAAAACAGAAAATTCAAACCAAATGCGTTTTCTGTTTTGTGCAAATCAGAAAATACAGAAAACAGAAAAAGGTCAAACGAAACACAGCCTAACTTTTTTGTTTTTTGATCGGCAAAGAGAAATTTTATTGCAATCATATGAACATACAATTACAATAAAAAAAAAAAACACAAGTGTAGAGATTCAACATTTGAGGGATAATCAGCTCTATATATGCTAATACAGAATATATAGGTAACTTGTAGAGGTATAAACAAACTGAGCCGAGTTGAGTATCTTCATATTCGATCCCAATGAGCTTACAGAGTCCAGACTCGTCTAACTTCTAACGAATTCGAGCTCAATGAGCTCACAGAGTTCAGGCTCGAACTCGAGTTCGATTCGATAGAGTCGACAAGTATAATATTGAACTCAACCTTGATATTTTTTGTGCTAACCTAGTTGGGATGGGAAATTAGTTATGACATGCTTGCTCCCTCTTTTGTTGTTTTCTTTTTGCTCATGTAATGTTTGATTCTATCATTCAATATATGAGTGTTTTGTCGACAAAAAAAAAAAGGATCGTATCAAACTCAAGCTCGAGTTTTAAATTAGATTTTTATTTATTTTTAACATAAAAATATTTGGATAAAAATATTTGGATAAAGATTTAGGTACTTAAATATTACTATATAATTATATAAAGTTCTAAAAATATAAAAGTTCACAAGGCTCATTAAACTCGTTCGGCTCGCAAACCCGAATACTCTAAGCTCGACCTCAGCGCGTGGACTAATCAAGTAGGTCGAGCTCTAGTTAAGTTTTTGAGTTTTTTTCGAGTTAAGTTATGAGCCGATCTTAAACTGTATCGTATCGTTTACGTACACCACTAATAACATGTTCTCTTCCCATCCTTTTCCCACTGATTTTTCCCACTAATTCTTTGCTTTGATTCTCACTAATTCTTTGCTTTGATTCTCTCAGTTAACTGTGACAGAACAAACCCTCTTTCCATTCGTTTGACTTAGTTTTTAAGTAACAAATTAAACCGAGTACTTAATCTAACCACTCGTGAAAACGATTCTTTACTCTAGTTAATTAGTACTATTTATTCACAATCTTCTATACTTCAACAACAACAACACAACCATTTCCCACAAAGTGAGGTCGGTCATATATGTTCATAGATCAGACAATTATAATACACTGATTGTTGATTATCTAACACGCCGTAGCTCATAAGATCCAACAATTTAATTCCTGTACTTAGGAACTACAAATTCACCTAGTGGCCACGAATAGCTCACAAAAAAGACAAATCAAAGCAAGCAAAATATATCAGCATTCAACATATATACATTGGGATGATGTGTTGTCTCTTCAACTTTGCACTGCTGTCTTAGTGTCTTAGATTATTATTAGGTGGGGAGTATGCTAGCCCCCATCTAGTCTAGCTATATATCCTTTCACTTTATCTTATTTGAAAGTGTGCCTCTTTTTATTAATTAGGTGATATACTAGATCAATATTATTATGGTAAAAGATTTATAAATTATATTTAACTTAACAATATGAAATCTATGTTATGTATATATTATATATAGGTTAAAAGAATGTAAGAAAAGTGAACATATATATCATTTCAAGAAAAGCATAAAGGAGAAGAAGAAACAAAATATCATGAGACTAAGTCAATTGAGCAGGAAGAAGCTAGGCAGAGTAAGAAAGAAATCAACTACCTGAGCGTGCTTAGCTCGGACATAAGGGCCGTCGCCGGACGGAACTTTGTGGAACACGTGAAACTGATCCGTCGGTGTTGGTGGCATCATCGTTGTCGTCGTAGTTGCCGTCATCTTCTTCTTCTCGGCGTTTGAACCTGCAGCTGCAACAGGCAAGCTCCTCCTTGCAGCTGCGCAGCTGATCTTCTCCATTTTATTAACGTTATACGCAGAAGCACTGAATCTCTCTATCTTTAATCTGATTAACGAGCTGTAGAGTACTGAGAGAGGTTGGAAGGAAAAAGAAAAAAGGATATTTGTAGGGGAGAGAGAGAGGGGGGAAGAGATCAATAAAGGGGGAAGGAATGAACCCAGACGTGTATGCGACTAGGTTCGTTCTTTCTTTCTTTGGTCCCAATCACATTATACGTGGTAGCTAGTTTGGATTCAGCGAACACTTTCACAGTTTCACGTTATTAGGTGAAAGTTTTAAAAGTATGATATGTCATATAACCGAGGCAATATAAAAGGAATTCTAAACATTGGATCATTTTTTTCAAAAGACACTTAATCTTTAAATATTATCAATTTAATACCTAAATTTTGACCAATTATATTAATTTAGATTCCGTCGTTAATTCCGTCTAGCTAAATCGATAATAATAGTGGCCGAACAGGGCCGGCCCTGAGGACAATCTACCAATACATGCGTATTGGGCCAGCGAAAAAGGAAGGAAAATTAGGGTATTTTATGACCTTATTTTGTAATGGTTATTAAAACAAAAAAAAAAAAAACTTTTCTTCATTTTATGGTAATTAATTGCCAATTTATTCTATCAATTCATCAATTTTAAACATCTTTTCTCTCATAACTCACTTAAACCCAGGTCCCCACTTTTCAAAACTTGCATTGGGCCACCATAAAATCAGGGCTGGCCTTGTGGCCGAAAAGAAAATATTGGCCGAAAAGAAACCATTGTGCTTCTCCACGCTCTCGTTGCCGCTCATCCTCCTCCGTAGCTGCACTGCCCACCTCTTCTGCAGCCGTTATAGCTTTCTACGGGTGATGAAAACGAAAGTGTTCATTCACCCGCGAGAAGCTATAGTGACGTAGGAGGAGGTGGGCTGTGCATCTACGAAGGAGGAGGAGGAACGACATCGGGAGCGTGGAGGGACACAACGGCTTCTTCTTCGGCCACTGTTATTATTAATTTAGACGGAGTTAATGACAATATCTAAATTAATATAATGTATCAAAATTTGGGTATTATAAATTGATAATATTTGAAGATGGGGAGTCTTTTTAAAAAATGGTCTAAAGTTTACGACTGTTTTTTTTTATATTACCTCCATATAATCAACTCTATCGAAAGATTTAATCTTATGATATGAGACCATGCACGGTCGGTCCGAGGGGCAGATCTAGAAGGTCATCGCCTAGGGCTTTCCAATTTTTAGTAGGGCTGTTCAACAAATCCAATAAACCGTGAAACTGGTATCTGATCCGATCAGCACCGTTTAGATCATGTCCATGGACTCGCGGTTTAGATACAGATTAGAAATTATCGATTCGTGACTCGCGGTTCGCACGCAGATTATATTTTGAAATCCGCGAATTAATCGAACACGATCCGTGAAAAATTTGAAAATAAATTGTTATTATTATTATTATTATTAAAAAAATAAAAAAAAAATACAGATTTTACTTTTAAAACTAATTATTATAAGAAAAATAAGAAATATATTGCACTAATTTTGTTTCTTATTCTTGATTCTTCTAATCTTCTCCTCCTATCACTCTTTTCATTTTTATTTTCATCTTCTTCTCCCTATTCTCTGTCTCTCTCGATCTCTCCAATCTCTTCATCTCTTCGATTTCTTTCTCTCTTTAGTTTTCTCGGCCGACCATGAGCGATGAACGAAGATTTTGTTGCTGCTGTTGGTTTATATTTATTAGTTATTAATTCTTAAATCCATGAAGATGAAGCAATGAAAATATTTATTAAAATATATTTCATAAAGCATGTTCAATTCGTGATCTGTGGATTAAATCCGTAACCGAACCGTATATTAATGAATCAGACACGGATTATGTTATACACGGGAAAAAATATGTAACAGATTATATTTTTGAAAAACCATAACTAACGGAGCGGTCCTACGATTTTTAGCAATACGATCGGATCCGATCCACAAGCAGTCCTAATTTTTATTGCCCTAATTTTTTTAGTATTTAATAAAAAAAAATATTTTTTTAGTATTTTTAAATAATCGTGGCAAGTTGGTCATTTAAAAAATATGGTTAATATGAAAAAATGTGATTTTGGTATAAAAAATATATATGTTGTTTTATAAGTTAATATGATTAAAAGCAACCGTAATGGGTGAAAATAATAATCTCATTGGAGGAGATTATGTTCTTTTTCCAAATTTTCTAATAAAAAATTTGGAATATAATTTTAGTATACATGTTTTTTTTTCTCATAAATGTTCATTTTATATTATAATGGTTGGAATCGTTGAGATATAAGTTTTAATTTCCGTGAGATAGTTTTTGCCAAAAGAAATAAAAAAATAATTTTGTGGTTGACAAATTCAATTACTGATTTTGCACTTAATTTTGCACTTAAAAGTACATACCACTTAAAATACTTTTAATGAAATTTCTCGTAATATACTAATATATAATGTGGTATGTACTTACCCCAAAAAAATATGTAATGTGGTAACCTTACCAATTTTTTTGTACAATATATATTAGTAACAAAACAACATATTTTATTACTAAAAGTTGACTTATATGAAATTTAAGAGACTGTTTGGTTTGTCTGTTTTTTTTGTTTTGAGTATTTAGTTTTCTGTTTTTAGTTTTCAATAAAAATAGAAAACAGAAAATACGTTTGGTTTATAATTTATAATTTGTAATTTATAATTACCAAACCCGTTTTTAGTGTTTTGAAAATTTCTGCCGAAAACGTAGAAAACAGTTTTTTGTCGTTTTCTGTATTTTGAAGATTTTGAATTAAAAACTGTTTTCTTTTTTGACAAAATAGAAAATAGAAAATTCTAACCATACGCATTTTCTGTTTTCTACAAAATATAAAACATAGAAAACAGAAAACACAGTAAACCAAACCCAGCCTAATATTTTCTTATTAAGAAAATTATCAAAACTAACAATTAGAGGCTAGTTTTTTTTTTTTAGCCACAAAGTTTCAAAAATTTTTTCTAGTCACTTTAAAAATTTAAAAATTTGATTGACAAAAATACTTTTTATCCTATCTATGCTCATGCCACCAACCAACCATGCCTTTGCCCAGCCACACCTCTGCCTAGCCTCTTGTCACCCTCGACCATCGAACCATATCTGCGATTCACCAGCCACACCGACCAGCGTTGCGGAGCCTAGCCACGGCGATCAGTTTTTGAGACTCTGGCCGGGGTTGAGGAAGTCTTTGGATGATTGGGCGAGGAAGAAAGGAACATCATTTCAATCTGAAACAATGTCCGAATTGGTTGATCTCGTGAAAGCTCCCATTGATATGCATAAGGGGAAGGGGGTGGTTGCAGGGTTCAAAGAGCCAGAGGAGGTACCGGTACTCATCTTGTGCAGTTGTTGGCAACAGCGGCATCCTGCTGAACAACGACCACGGGGAGCTGATCGATAGCCACGAGACTGAACAGATTGAACAATACTAGGATCGAGGCTTTCAAACGCCATGTCGGTTCCAAGACTAGCATTTCGTTCATAAACAGCAACGTTGCGCAAGGAGGGAAACTTGCCCTTGCCGCCATCGCGATTTGCCCTCGTCGCCAGCCGCCACGAGATATTGGTTGAGTTTCAGATCTAGTTTTTTATATCTAAATCAACTTTTTTTTTTTTTTTTTTTTTTTCAGATTTAGGTTGAGTTTTATTCAAACTTTATTTCCTTGTTGATCTGATTTATAAATCTGTATAATGATTTATATATTTACTATGTTTTCGATGTATCAACATTCGATTGACGTGCTCTTTCCTCATCGGTAAGAACGATATTCATCGATAAGAGTCATTGGTAAGAGCGATATAAATCATCAGTAAGACCGACATCGACCATCAAGTTGTTAGGAAACCAACTCTATCAAAAGATTGGTAGATCGACCTGATGGTAAAAGGCTTATGAATAATATTTATTCTAACACGCCTCCTCACGCAAATGCCTCTTTTGGGCTTGAAGCGTGAACTTTGCACTGGCCCATCTCATACCATGTGCTAAATAATTGGGGGTCGCGCTCGCAGGATTCGAACTCGTGACCTTTGGTCACATCTGCTCTAATACAATGTTAAGAAATCAATTCTACCAAAAGATCGACCTGATGGTATAAGGTCCATGAATAATTTATTCTAACGGGATCGATGATCGATATATCATAAATGTAAGTAAAGGATTTGAAAGTGGATGTTTAATTAATTATTACGTACCTTCTTCAAGTTACATGCCATAAGTCTAGCACTGAACTTGTCCATGCTATCATACGTGAGCCGGGCGAACCGGACCGCGTGCACTTGCATGAACCCAGGCATGTCAGTGACCAAAACCTTAACTTGATTCAATTCAACAGCTTCATATGCCAAACTTGCAGCTTCCTTAATCTTCCCATGCCCAACTGATGATTCCCTTCCCATCTCCACATGAAATTCCCCTTCATATCCACTTCCCACATCGTGGGGGTGGGGGTGGAGGGGAACTGTTAATTTCCTCCTCTCAACTACCTCCTCCTCCTCCTCCTCCACAGACTTCCTGATACCAACATTTGCATTACTTTCCATACTATGAGTACCAGAGAGTAGTGATTTCCCCTTGTTGCCATCCAGTATTTCCTTTCCAGCATTTGATGACTTCCATAGGGCGCCCCAATACCCCTTGGATTTGGATATGATCCTCTTATCATGGTGCTCCGGCGTACGGCTTCCGCCCATGCCAAAGTAATTGTAGACATAGCAGTTGTTGGTGCCCTGAAGCTTCATCTTCTGTAATTTCTCTTTGGATATTGAAGCCATTGTTAATTGTTGAGGGTCGGATAGTGATCAATATTGAAGTGGAATCTTGTGCTGGGAAAATGATATATATAATGTTAGCTAGCTTATAGTATTTGTATGAAAAAATCATTGAATCATTGGAGGAGGGAGCTAGGTGTTTGGAATGATGAGGACAAAGGTGACCCATTAGAATATATAGTTTGTTGGATTAATTGTGAAAGTTTGGTAAGTTCATTCAATGCAGCAGACCATGTGTTATTGCCTGATATCATGGCACTGGAGTGGGTGGTGGGGATCCATATTTTGACAAACTTGGAGACTAGGAGTAGGAGACTAGTCCATTGATCAATAGTGCATGTTTGTCTTGTCATGGCTTTGCTTTTATTCTAAGTGTTCCAGTACTTGAAAATTTCAGACTAACACGAAAGTCCCGAGAATCGGGTTCAGGGCGGTCCAATTAGAGAGGAATCTGGTTGACTCACGGGAGGGGTGATGAAGGATAAAGAGAGGATTCCGATTCACTCACGGACGCCTGAAACAGACTAGCAAACGCGTCTGAGGGTACCTGTTGATAACGTTCAACCTAACACGACGGTGTCGCAGTATAGATGGGCGGTCGATCCCACAAGGAAGCGGAGGATAGAAAGGAAACCTAAACTAGACGACTGTGAAAAGATAGACGAAAGAAATGATTTTTTTGGATTTTCTTAAATTAAAATAAAATAAATATAAATTAAATAAGGGATAAATTGGGGTAGAAGAGGTATGGGAGCGAGTAACAGGGCAACGAAGTCCCCCGTAAGCGAAGAAAACGTCACCGGAAGATATTCAAAGAAGGTCCTTTTAAATCCCTTGGTTTATTATTTCGCATTCAACGACTCTATCATCCACAATAGGAAGGGTCATAATGCAAATAAGTTCCCCTAGGTTTTTATCCTCTTTTAGGTTTTTATTCCTGCAGGCTAACCACTATTTTAATGTGCAAGATCTTAGCCTAGAATGAAAGTATTCAAGATTAAGAACGACAATGTATCAATATGATGACAACGCAATCGAGAACAAAATCAATCCAAACAAATCAAGGTGAAACCCTAATGCCACAGATCAAATCCAAAACAATAGGCAAAGATAAACCTAAACCTATGTTAAGAACAAGTCGAAACATATGGAAATAGCATTCAAATCATAGAGAGGTTCGCAAGCATGAACTTAAGACGTTAAATCCAATTATATCAATGGAAAATAAAGTACCAAACACATCACAAGCTTCTCTCTAACCCTGTGTGAAGATCGGATCCTCCATCGCGGATATGGTGTGGAATTAATCGGGTGCGAGAAAGGATCTCGATCACTCCAGCTCCGTGATCCCTCTTCGAATATGAGTCTTCTCCCTTCAAAAACTCTTGCTGGCGGCGTCTAAAGTCGAGGAGAAGTAAGTCCTCACGTTGTGCAGTGATTTGTTTTAAAAACGAAATTCAGCGTCCATTACGACCGTAATATAGCCATTACGATCGTAATTCATGTCCTCGATACGGTCGTAACAAAAAGTATTACGGTTGTATCGTCCGCAAGTGTGCTGAGTGAGTAAATAGGGTTGCTACGGCCGTATCTATGGCTACAGGTAGGCCGTAGCGGCTGTTGGTCTCCATTTCCTAGCTCGTTTTTCCTTATTTTTTTGTCTCAGTCGGGGCATACATACGAGCATCAGTCAACCTCTCGCTGAACACAAAATCACGGCTGAACATGAACATGATACTCTTGGAAAAATCCTGAGGGTGGTCAACACCTAGGACCCTCCAGAGGTAATCATCAAAGTTTCGGTCCGATCGTGCTAAGGCGGCTCTAGCCGGCGGAGAGGACCCAATCGACTCGGGCGAGGAGTGAAGGGTGATCCGGAGGTGATTCCGATCTGCTCCAAAGAGGACTTGAGAGGGCAAGAACAAACTGGTTAGAGGGTACCCCACGGTGTGACCCCGAGGAGACCGCTCCGATGTTTAAGTCAGCACGTGCCTAAAATGACCGATAGCTCCTGCGTGCGAGGAGAACCAGAAATTGTGGGAAAAGAGAGATCAGTCATGAGAGGTTGATCGAGGAGAATCGGGATGAACAAGAGGACGAGAATTGCCGCGCAGACGTTTAGCCGAGGGAGGCATGCCTGAGCGGAGCGAGGGCAGGCCTCCCTCGACCGGGTCGGACAATGGCCAAGGGTGGCCGGGCAGGCAATGGCCTGGGCAGGCAGGTGGCCCGAGTAGGCCAGGCGATGGCCGGGCAGGCTGAGGAGGGCGGTGCTCCGGTTAGGCACGCCGGGCAGGCGACCGGGCAGGCTTGCACGACCATCGAAGAAGAGAGATTGAATCCGGGCGTGCGTGGTCGGGTGTGGAAGAGAGGAAAAAGAGTCCTGAGAAATGAAGGGGTGAAGGCCTATTTATAGGCAAGGGAGGAGAGAGAAAGATCGGGCAGGTACGACCGTTGGGCAGGCTGGCCGGTTCGCATTGGAAACTTTGGGAAGGCCATTTGTGCAATCCGGAATTCCGATTGACGAATGGTCAGCGCCCACGCGTTCGTGGCGAGGTGGGGAATCTTCCGGGATGGGTTCGGTCGGGTTTGTCCACGGTTGACCGGGGTTGATCAAGGGCTCGGGTCTAGTCGGGTCAGGTCGGACGGTCCAATCTCGAACCTTTTATCCACGTGTCCCTAGGGGACATTTTCTCTGATATCAAAACAAATATAATTTATAAGTGCTAAATGATAAATAATTACAACTCAAGCACTTTATCATTAAAACGCACATGAAATATACATAATTAGGGATGTGTAAAGTGCACTTTTACACACTCAATATTACCCGAAGCATTAGCATGGGGAGACCACTCTAATGCTTAAATAAATAAATTAATGTGTAAAGTGGAGAAGTTCCTAACAGAATCTCCTTAAAGAGTTTAGCCGGGAAGATTAGTTAGGAGGAGGGGGGTGTTGGGCTCTGGGCTCTGGGCAAGGGAGAGAGGGGGTCGGGTAGATCTGTTGGGAAGGGAAGATGAGTAATAAATGAGGGTATTTAATGTCTATATATCTGGGTACGTGAATAATTATAAAATTACCTATCTGCCCCCGGTTGGGTAAGGCTGACGGGCTCTAGACACCGGGCTGACGGGCTGTGCTGATCCGGCTTGTCAGGCTATGCTGACCGGGCTAGACGGACTGTGTTAACCGGGTTGAAGCTGAAGTGTGAAGTGTGAAGTGTGAAGTGTGAAGTGTGAAGTTGTGACACATACAAAGATCATTTTAATTTTAATTCGAAATCATCTAATCAAAATGACAGCATGATAGAAATATATTTATATGCAAACATACGCCCTTGATTATCATTAATTTGGAGCTGAAGTGTGAAGTGTGTAGTGTCCCTCCTTATACCAATTGTCAAATAAATTGGGATGATAGGATTCGAAATGTTTGATCAAACAATAGAATTTCAGGCCATCGGGAAACTCCCGAGAACCGGGTTGAGGACAGTCCAATCAGAAAGGAATTTGGTTGACTCAGAGAAGGAGTGATGAAGGATAAAGAGGGTTTCGACTCACTCACGAACGCCTGAAACTGACTAGCAAACATGTCCGAGGATACCAGTTGATAACACCCAACCTAACACGACGATGTCGCAATATAGATAGGCAGTCGATCCTACAGAGAAGTGGCGGACAGAAAAGAAACCTAAACTAGGCGACTGTGAAAAGATAGACGAAAGAAATGATTTTTTTGGATTTTCTTAAATTAAATTAAAATAAATTAATTAAATAAGGGATAAATTGGGGTAGAAGAGGTCCGGGAGCGAGCGACAGGGCAACGAAGTCCCCCTGCACGTGCAAACCGTAAAACGAATTCCTTTTGATGACTTTTACTCAATCAGGCTCCTGCACGTGGAGAAAACATCATCGGAAGATATTCAAAGAAGGCCCTTTTAAATCCCTAATGATGCTCCTGGAAAAATCTCGGGGGCGGTTAGCACCTAGGACCCTCTAGAGGCGATTATCAAAACCCCGGTCTGATCAGGATGAGGCGGCTCCGGCCGGCGGAGGGGACCCGATCGGCTCGGGGGAGGAGTGAAAGGTGATCCGGAGGTGATTCCGAACCGCTCCAAGAGAGAACTTGAGAGGGATGAACAAATAGGTCAGAGGGTATCCCAGGATGTGACCCCGGGGAGACTGCTCCGATGCTTATGTGTGAAAACCCGACCATTTTTATTTTGGTTGGTTTGGTTTTATTTCAAGACTTCCACTTAGCCCGACCGGGTTGTGGAAGCGGATGAAGGGATTTGTTTCTTGAAGGATTAGGATTCGAGTCGTGTGGGGAACGTTTTTGGGTTCTTGAGATTTTTAATCTCATTTTTGGGAAGGGGAATTACCCCTTTTGCCCTCTCCTTGATTAGAGGATTTGATTGGGGAATTTAATTCCCTGATTTCATAACCCCTCACTCCTCTCTTTCCTCTTTCTTTTCCTTTCTTCCATCTCACGTGTCTCATCTCCCTTCTCCCTATCTCACTTCCGTTTCTCCTTTCCCTTTGGCCGAGCAGCACCAGCAGTAGCCCAGGGAGGCGCACAGCTCGTCTTGGACCACGGAGGATCATCGATCGGGTCATCGTCAAAGGGTCGGTAAAACCTCGATCCGTTTTCCATTTCTCTTTTGGTTAAGGTTTTAGTGAGAGGATGAGTATGATGGATTCGTGTTTCTCGGTGATTTCCCTTGATGCTGGCCAGTCATAGTGAAGGAGAGGATCGTATCGACGTCGGCTTGTGATCGGTTTCATTGGTTGTTCGACTCAAGGTTAGATTTTCACACTTTTTGATGCCCTAGTTCGTTTGGCTTGATATGTTCAGTATGGGGCTGTGATGAAGGCTTAGATGATTCAATTTGATGATCTTGATGTTGATTATGGTGGTCTTTCGGTCAGTTTCACGTTCTGTTTGGTTTCGGCTTCGTTTTATCGTTTTTGCCCTTTTTGGTTAATTGTGATGGTTGAGGCATGTTGGGGGCTTGAAAGGTAGTTGTTGATACATGTTTTAGTGCTTTTGGTGATGATGATTTTGTCACGACCCGTATTTTAAAAACCCGGTTCATTTTTTTTCGTTTAATTAATGACCGGTTAAACCATTTTTTGGT
>JAOWBR010203529.1:0-18266 GCA_028571145.1 Dionaea muscipula
TAGTATAATACGGTAAGACTAAAATTGAAAAAAAAAAAAAAAAAAAAAAAAGCCGGAGTGTGCCAAAAAAATGAGCAAATAAAAAGATAAAATCGAGACACAATGGTAATGGTAAAGGGTGTGCCAAAGTTGTTCTCAAATAAATTTGGCTCTTTTCTTTAAGATGAAAGGAGGCTGCACGGGCCACGGAGAGGGAGTTTTTCACGGAGCAGAGGGCTGCCGCCTCCAAGACCGCCAAGAAGGGCCACTCGGCCACCACCAGCGCCGCATCACCACCAGACGCCGCCGTGGCGCTTAGCCCACTAGCAGACCAGCTGCACCTCGCAAACACCAGGGATTCGCCACGGCCTCCATCATCCAGATCCGCCGCCCAGCCATCAACCACCGAGAAACCCAGCGCCGGCCAAGCTTCCTCCACCGCCGCACACATCACCCATCGCGACGCCGCCTAGGCTGCGAAGACCAACAACCGCCCGCGCCTCACGCGTCCACCTGCAGCGGCGGGCCTCCAGCAGATGCCCAGTGGGATTTGATCTCCATCACTCTCGCCAGGTCTTCTATTTCGGGAACTGTTAGATGTGAGCTCCCTTTAATTGCTGGGGTTAATTCATCTCATTCTCAAATGATTATAATGGATGGTGTGTCGAACGTGATGTGTGGCTAATTTTTCTGTCTAGGAATAGCTCTGCCCGTAGTGTTTCTTTTATGCGCATATTAACTGTTCGATGAATTGCATAATCATTGTATGCTTTGTCTGTCTAGCATGTGTGTAGGCATGTGGATGTTTCCGAAAGATTAATTATGTAATTGAACCTAATAGGTGCATTTGGACTTGTGAGATAAATTATGCTCGTTAGACAAAAATAAATGAGACAACTTGTGCAGTGGGATAGTTTATGCAGCTTGACAACGCAACCCAAAACCCTAAAACTCGAACAATTAATCTATCCTTTGTGCTGGATAAACACGAGGAAGAAAGTGAAGTCAGAATCCTATCCTCTTAGTTTATTGATTTCTCGATTCTTAATTCGGCCCTCTTAGTTGCTCTTTAGTTAGAGCATCGCTAACAGTGATGAATTTTTAGAGTATGTGAATAGTGAAAGTATTGTGTAATGATTTTTAGAGTGTGGATGAGTGTTTAGGGTGTGAATGTACATATAAGTGGATGAATAGTGAGAAATATTGTGTAATGAGTTTTAGAGAGTCAGTATAGTACACTCTAAAAGTAGAGTTTTAGATAGGGTTTTTGGAGTTTTGAAAAAATTAGGTGGGTGAATAGTGAGAAAGGGATGTAATGATTTTTAGAGTGTGGATGAAATTTAGAGTGTGAATAGTGAGAGAGGAAAAAATGAGAACCGTTGGAGATGCTCTTAGTTCGTGTAGTCACTTATTCGTTTTAGATTAGTTAGAATTAAACAAAACTCAATCAACTTGTTTCTTTAAATTAAATTAGAGATATATTGAATTTATCGTAACTTAGTCATTCCGTCCCTAGGGATTCGACACCTGAACTTGACCACTATCTTACGGGTTAGTAGTTAAATATTAGGTTTTTAATTTGGTCGCCTAACCACAGTGATTAAATTTTGGCTTCGTTATCGGGACTGTTGGCACAATTTCATATTCCAATTTATTTTTAGTTTAATTAATTCGTTAGTTAGCTTATTTAATTTGAGTCTGTTTGCGTGTGTGTTTGACTTGCTTGTTAGATATTTCATTTGATTTATTTTATTTCAGTTAGTTGCAATTTTATTTTTAATTTGAAAAAAAAACAAATAAATAAATAAAAATCCAAAAAAATGGCCGAACCTCTGGGAAATCAAAATGGGAGAAACGAAGTAGAACTTCTTGCTTTACAAACACATTTTGTCCCCACGGCCTATGACCCACCATCGTGCATAGTGCTACCTGCAATAACAACCTCTCATTATGAGATTAAAATAGACAGTTGACACACTTTAAGCACTACCCACTTTTACGAATTCTTAGCCATCAGTTCCACACTTAGGATTGAAAACTTCCTTGCAGATGCTATGAAGTTGATTCTATTCCCATTTTCCTTCAAAGGACGTGCTAAACATTGGCTCGGTACTGTGCCGGCCAACTTAATTACATCATGGGAGAAAATGAGTGCCGCATTTCTTAAGAAACACTTTGGCATAGGAAAAACACTTACATTTAGACATGACATCACCAACTTTCCACAAGCTGTAAATGAGCAATTTTATGAGGCCTGGGAGCGATTTAGAGATCTCATTCGTAAGTGTCCCCACCATGATATTACCAAATGGCAATTGGTGCAATATATATATATTTTTTTATTATCATGGACTACTTGCACAACACCGTCATTTGGTTGATGCCTCAAGTGGGGGCTCAATAATGAGCAAAAATGAAGATCATACCTAAGAATTATTTGAAAACATTAGTGAAAATTCCCAACGTCAGGCATCTATTGAAAGATGGAACGGACCGGTCACTACTAGCTCTGACAAGTCACGAGAAGTTTATAAAATTAGATCATCTCATGATCTCAATTCTAAAGTAGATGCACTGGCTGAAAAATTCGATAAATTTCTTAAAATGAGATTGGAACCCTCACAACCTCCTCAACCATCCAGAGACCCATCCTTCGAGGATAAGTTGCTAGAAGCACTTGATCGAATAAACAATCTCATGGGCTTCAGACTTCTATACCCTAAGTCTTTTAACAGGTTCTGGATCCATAATAACTCACACACCGAATGCCATGCCACAATATTCTGCTTCTTCACTTGATCTGGCCATTTTACATTCTGCTTCTTACTTCTCTAGGTCACTAGATTCCCACAAACAAACGTAAAGTAGCTAGAGGTGGGTCGCCCATCACCTACAAAACCCGCTCAATCTACACCTGTGTACCCCTCTACCTCCAAGTGACTACCCTTCTTGAATAATATACCCTTGCCTGGACTGCCTTTTTGATATCTGAAAACTCTCATAACAGCATTCAAATGTTGCTGACTTGGATCATACATAAACTGGCTTATCACTCCCAAAACATGTGCTAAGTCAGGTTGAGTATGTGCTAGGTACATCAGTCTACTCACCAATCTTTGATACCGACCTTTGTCCACTGAAACCTGGTTACATTCTTGTCTCCTTCAACAAATCTCAAGCATACTTCCTTTGAGATAAGAAGATACATGTCTTGCATCCATGCTCCTTGTCCATGCCATTTTTTGTACCCATCAGAGGGTGTCCCTATCCTTCTTCAGTGCTCCCTTGATTGTTTACCATCGATTTTAGTGTTAATGCAACTGTCTTTTTTGCATTAAAAAAAGATTGCAATTTTTCAACTTTGTCGGAGTACTATAAGTTTTATATTAAAGATACCTAGTTTTTGTGCTTTCTTTATGTGGGATTCATGTCATAGGTTTTTTTGCTGTGCAGGGAGTTCTGGAGAAGGCATCAGCGGAAGTTTTTTGTTACATTAGGAGTGCTGGGTGGTGGCTATGCTCTTTATAAGTTACATAATGCTTACAGATGTCAACTCTCTGAATTGGAGATAGAACTTGCGTGTGAAAAGGAGCAGGATGAACTCATTAAGGCACAGTTAAGATCCAATAGATGTTATTGTTTCTTTTTCCTTTCTTTTGTAGTCTGTTTTCTTGAATATTTGCTTTGTTGTTGGGACTTGATAGGATGCAAGAGCATTTCATGACTATCCAAAGAATAGCATATTCAACTACGCTGCCTCATGTGATGAACTGCTTGAGCAGTAAAGTAGCTCAAGATTTGGACGTTTCACTATTGACAGAGAGGTTACAGCAGGGGAAGGGTCAGCCATATTCTTTGACGTCTTTGGAGAAACTTGAATTATGGGATAAACTTAAGATATTAAGTATGTAGTCTTTGTCAAAAATTTATTGTTTGGACTATTCATAGTGGATAATTTCTTTCATATTTCCTGATGTAATGCTTCTGCTATCACTATTGTCATTGTTTCTTTATCCTGCAGGTTTTACAAGAATGGTGTTGTCACTATGGGCCATGACGATGCTGACCTTATATATTAGGGTACAAGTGAATATATTGGGGAGACATATATATATTAATACAGGAAGAGGTGTTCAGAATTCTCACTGGCTTGTAAGATTTACTTTGCTGTATTTAACAATTTTTTCTTTTTGTATTTAACATTTAATTGTTTTTCTTTTGTTGCTCTTGTCCAAATACAACAATCTCTATCTCTACACGTGCTGTTTTTTTCTCATCAGCATTTTATTATCCGTGTAATGTACACCAGTTAGTCTAAGATTGAACCTAAATTCTTGACCTTTTACTAGCCATTTTTCTCTTGCCCCCGCTTCTTCTCTCGCTTCTTCCTTGTTTCCCAAATTGGTTGGAGAAACTACAGTCTCTTCATGCAAACTAGTTTTATCTGATGAGACATGCTACTTTTGTGGAGATTCAGCTAGTTAGTTTACCATCTGTCCTGAAAAAAGAACTAATTACCTGTGGAATGCTCAAAAAGTGACAAGATAACAAACACTTTTTAATGTGACGTGGATGTTCTGCGAAGAACATCCTTTGACATAAAACATTATGCTAAAGCTTAGAAGGCATTTAAGTGATACTAGGTGCGTTATGATGTTTGATTTGATGAAGCAACAATGAGCCGTATCCTAAGAAATAATGTGGAAGAAACATAACTACGAAGCATAATAACCAGGGATATGAATTAGAATATAAAACATGAAAAAAGCTTAAGGGATGGCAACCTAATAGACATGCAACACATTTGTATTTTTTGTTGTTTTCACGGCATTAAATTGAGTAGCAAAAGTTTGAACTGTATCCACATTGACACACTTCCTCTAGGGTTATCATTATGTGGTTTATTTAGACATATTTGGGTTGCAATATTTTATTCAAGCATAGAGCTTTTGTTACTCTTCGATGTTTAGTTTCCTTGTCCATTAAATTGCATTGTGCGTCCATGGGTACACTTGAACTATTGAATGTTGAACTGTTGATATCTTTGTTCTCCCTTGGTTCCTCTGTTTCATCTCTCTTTGCTTCTCTTCCGCTTTCTTTATCCATTCTACCAATTCTTCGCCCTTTCTTCCTCTCAACTAACCCCCATCTTGCATGAGATTGGTATCAAAGCTAGGATTCTCCTCAGGGAAGCGGGTTTTCCTTCTTTTGCGGGTTTTCCTTCCAGTACCTCATCAATTGGAAGGGTCATAATTATCAACCCCCACGCTACATGTGATGCTGAGATATTTTTCTGGTATTTGCTCCATATATACTTTCTTTTTTCTTGTTTTAACTCGTGGGAGTTGAGTTCTTTCAAGAGGAGGAGAACAATGCAGATCAAAGAGTAATATTTAGGTTATCATTAGTTTTTCTTATGTGGTTTATGTGAGCAATTTTATTATGCGGGCAACATATGTCAATTATTTAATGTCATATTGGTCGGCTACTAGCCATATATAATGTTATCCAATTATATGATATTGAAGGGAATTCAGAAATAATAATATAATATGCATATGTGCATATTATAAAATGATTTGGACATAATGTGTAGAAACCTAAAGTATTACTTTTATTATTATTGATGGATTGATACAAAAGTAATAAATTAAGTATAAGGTATGATGCTGAGATATAACATAAGGTTCGTTTCTGCTATCAATAGAGAATTTGGTATTTTCTATTCATCCATCACCTTCAGAAATAGAAACTCGAAGGAGCATTCATCATTCCAAAAGAATCAATGTAAGGAACTCAAGAAAAAGGAGTAATCAAAGTTGTCTGATTGTCACTATGGATTCAAGTTAGTCATATATTACTTTCCTACTTGTTTAGTATCGATCATGCGGTGGAATTGTATGAATTCCTTCAATTGGTATCAGAGCAGGGATACGACAATAATTAGTTTTGCATGTTTTTGCCTTAATTCGGCATGATAGAAGTACTAGGATGCTTAATTGACTTCTGTATGTGATATAAGGCATGAGGATTACATGAGGATGCTTGATTTGCCTATGTTTTGGTGAATTTTGGAAGAACCCATTTGTTTTTTTAGGGTTCAGCGCTGTTCTTCGCCAATGAACAGTGCGATAGGCCCCCGTTCATCACGAACAGGTGTCTGACGCACCATTAAGGTTTCTTGGTAATGCGCAAACGGGCGCTTGACCATCGGGGGCTGGTGCTTGTCAAAACCTCTCTAGTCAATGACAAGCGCCGTTGAGCGCCCGTTCAAGTTTAAGCGTCGAGTCACTGGACTTCACAGCCACCCGAACGGCGCCATGCGGGCGCTCGTGAAAACCTCTCTAGTCTTGATGGGCACCATACGGGCGCTTAACCGGTGCCCGTTCCAATTAAGTGTGGAGTCCTTGGACTTCGCGGACGCCCAAACGGCACCATGCAGACGCCTGTCAAGACTAGAGACAAGCGCCATACTAGTGCTCAACCTACACCCATTTAAGTTAAGCATTGAGTGCTCTATACTCAACCAGCGTCTTACAAGCACCTGGCAGATGCCTAATTGGCTCCTGTACGGATCTGTTAAGCGCCCGTGCCGGTCAGATCCAAAAATAAATATTTCGGTATTCAAGATATGTTTGTTTAACTTTAATTTGATAGATTGAATTGATATGTTGCCAAAGTAACCTCTCTTGAGTAAAGTCTATTACTTTAGAGTAAATGAACATACTATGCCTATGCTAAATAATTGGCCAAAGGAAGACCATTTTGGGCCAGACATAGGTAAGGGTAGTTCATAAAAATTGTAACGCATTTAGAATACCATGCGTGCTATACTTCGGCCTAAAGAAAGGAGTATTGCAGGACAGGTTTAGTTGTCAAATTTTTAGAACTATGGTTTAAAAGAATACCGTTTACAAATTGTTACTTTTGTCCACAGACTAAGTGGTAATGTTGTGTTTAGTATGTTGTTTATGGGCCCACCAGTATACGTATGTTATGTGATTCAATTCATATTCATGTTTCAAGTATTAATTATGAGCATTTGTTCTCTTTTGCTGATTTAATTTTCAACATCAGTGATATCTGTCAACCTAAATAACATCCCTGTGCTTACTGGCATGAACTATTTGTTATGATCGTGCTGGGGTGTATGGATGTAGACCTTGCACTAAGGATTGATCGTCCTGCTCCCAATTCAGATTCCTTTGAGAAGTGGGAACGATCAAACTGCATGAGTGCATTCAATTTCAGAGACCATTAGGGGCTCAATTCCCAAGGAGGAAAATGCCAAAGCTTTCCTTAAACAGATTGAGGACAGATTCGCTATTAACAAAAAGGTCAAGCCTACCACTACGCTCAGTAAGCTTAGCACTATTCTTAGTAAGCTAGTCTTAATGCGGTATCGAGGAAAGTGTAACATACGTGAGTATATAATGGAAATGTCTAACGGTACTAAAGTTAGAGTTGTCTAAAGACATACTCGTGCGCTCGGTTTTAATTTCTCTTCCTCCTCACTTTAACACATTCAAGATAAGCTATAATACTCAAAAAGAGAAATAGATTCTTAATGAGTTAATGGCCCATTGTGTGCAAGAGGAAGAGAGACTAAGTTGAGATAAAACAGAAAGTGCTCACAACGCTACCTTCTCTCGGGATGCAAGCCAAAAGAGGAAGATGACTTATGAAAGAAAAGAACCTACGAATGGGGCTTCAGTGTATAAGCTACAAAGAAAACAAGATCCAGCTCTTACCTATTTCTTCTGCAGAAAGACTGCCCATATAAATATGCCAACGGGTGTACAAAGAAAGATATACTTCTTAACTTAGTAAGTTAATTTAGTGATTGTGCCTAATCATACTTGGTGGGTGGATAGATACAGGTGTAATTACTCACATAAGTAATCGATTGAGGAGCCTCTTGCCAAGTGATGGTGAAAAATACATCTATACAAGAAATAACAATAGGACTAAGGTTGAAGCCATTGGAGATTTTGTATTAACTTTAGGAACTAATTTTAATTTAGTTTTGAATAGTACTTTTGTTGTACCATGTTTCAGACGCAATATCGTATCTGTTTCATGTTTGGACAAGTCGGGTTATTCTTGTTCCTTTGGTAATGAAACGTTTCAGTTATTCTAAAATTCAATTATGGTTGGTACGTGTTCCTTAGTTGACACACTATATTAATTAAATGTTAAAATCTCAATTGACGACGAAGGCTTGCATGTTAGTACTATAGATACGAAGCGAACATTAACTAAAGAGACCTCTTCAGTTTTGTGGCTTAAGCGTTTAGGACATTTATTCAAACAACGCTTAGAAAGGTTTGTGTCACAAGAGATTCTCGAGCTTCTTGATATATTGGATTATGATGTCTGTATATAATACATCAAGGATAAACTGACTAATAAAAAATATAAAGATGTAAACAGTTGCAACTTGGATTTAATCCATATAGATGTATGTGGTCTATTCCTTACGACTTTTTGAAATGGACAAACATATTTTATTATGTTTATAGACGATTTACTCACGTTATGGATATTTGTACCTAATGCACGAGAAGTCGCAATCACTAGACATGTTTAAAACCTTCAAAGTTGAAGTTGAAAATAAAGGCTATCAGATCTGATTGTGGTGGCGAATACTATGACAGATATGACGGATCAAATGAATGTCACGGGTTGTTTGCTAAATACCTTGTCGAATATGGTATTGTCACTCAATACATCATGTCGGAGACTCCTAGTCAAAACGGTGTAACTGAGACGTAATCATATCTTGCAGATTATGGTAAGAAGTATGATTAGTCATTCTTCTCTATCGAAGATTGTAGTTTATATACCCAATGAAGCAATAACATAACCCCATATGAGTTGTGGTTGGGTAAGAAGCCTAGCATTAGGCATTTACATATTATCCAGCTAAGGCTAGGCTGCTTAGACCTAATGAAATGAAACTGGACTCAAAAAACTGTTAAATGCTATTTTGCGGAGAGATTGAGGGGATATAAGTATCCCTCGAATAGGTCTTTCTTTAAGACGAGAAATGCTAGATTTATTGAGGACAATGGAAGCACTGAGGTTAGGAAAGTCTAGTTTAAGAAAGAAAACATTGTATCTACGGTTGTACCCACAGTTGTAACTAATAGTGGTCAGGTGGTTATTCCTACCACTATCCAGATTGCAAATCCAAACCCTATGGAACAAATGTACTCTCTTGCAATCACTTACACAGTTGGTTGATCATTCAAACCTTTGAAATTGAGGAACTACTTCTTATGATAGAAGAAACGCCTTAACAACCTTAAGTAGAGGTGCCACTAAAGTGATCCACTAGGGAAAGGAGAAGTGTTATACGAGATGATTATGTTGTCTATATTCAGGAACACGAGTTTGATATAGGATTGGAAGACGATCCGTCGTCGTTTAGTCAAGCCAAACTATGTGTCAACTCTAGTAAATGGATTGATAGCATGAATGAGGAGATGAAATCAATGTATGGTAATAGTGTCAGGGACGAGTTCCCTAAAGGTATGAAACTCATTGGTTGCAAATAAATATTTAAAACCAAGAGGGATTCAAAAGACATCGAGAAGTATAAGGTGTGCTTATCGTTAAGGGTTTCACTCAAAAGGGCCTTCGTCAATATGTCAGCAACTTGAAGATTAGAAGAGATATGGGGAAGGTTGATTTGCTGTTGACAAAAAGCTTCCCGGATAGAATGACAGTCGACTTCAATGAGCTTAGTCCGCTTATGGTACACAGGATTAGCCGTGATCTTGATTGCACTAGTATTGTCGGCATGCAGTGGAGTAGGACGTGTTTGAGGGAAACCAAGTTCAGACATCAAAGCTCGTAACCAAGTAATTTCTGAGCACGCGGAGGACATTGCTCTATACTTAGCTTCGGTAGATGATTTGGAGACCCGCTCCTGTTTCTTGCTCTTCCATGAGATCAAAGCATCCCCAGATACATACACCACCCAGTAGTGGAACATCGTGTGTCAGGACAGCCAGCCCAATCTGAGTCATTATAACTAATGATATCAGTACTCTAAGTAGCAGGAAAGAACAATCCACGATCCAGAGTACCACGAAGATATCGAATTATTCGTTTGACAGCAGCCAAATGCAAATGGCGTGGTGAAGATATGAACTGACTCACCTGATGTACAACGTAGGAAATATCAGGCCTTGTAATTGTTAAATAAATAAGACTCCCCACCAATTGTCTATACAACGTCGGATCACTAAGCAGATCCCCTACTTTGTACAGCTTCACATTAAGCTCCAGTGATGTATCAACCAGCATAGAACTTCGTAGATTGGCCATCTCGACAACATCTTGAGTGTACTTGTATTGGTTGAGGAAGATTCCTTTAGAACTCCGATGGACTTCAAGACTCAGGAAGTATGTGAAACTCCCAAGGTCCTTCATGTGAAAAGACTGATGTCTGCAATTCCCAAATAATTTCTAAATTTAAACCAGTTATTATTATATCATCAACGTACACCGACAAAAAGGCAATGCCCTTGGGTGTCCTCCGAATAAACAATGAAGGATCTGAAACACTTTGAACAAATAGCAGGCGACAGAGAGTATTATAAAACTTATCAAACCAAGCCCGAGGAGCTAGCTTCAATCCATACAATGATCGTTTCAACTTACGAACCAGATTAGACCTAGGAAGAGAGAGCCCAAGGGGGGCCTTAATTATACATCTTCTTTTAAATCTCCGTGAAGAAAAGCATTCTTCACATCCATTTGGTAAAGTACCCAATCTTCGGATGCAACAAGGGCCAAAAGAATTCTCACAGTTGTTAGTTTAGCAATAGGAGCAAAAGTCTCCTCATAATTAATCCCGTACTCCTGACAATTCCCTAAAGCAACTAGCCTTGCCTTATATCGATCTAGGGACCCGTCTGACTTCAGTTTAACCGAGTATGCCCATTTGCTTCCTATTGGTTTGACCAACGGAGGGCAGTCAACCAATTCCCAAGTATCATTAGACCTAAGTGCATCAAGCTCCTCGTCCATAGCCTTGCACGGACAATCCATAGTAGCAGCTTGTGTATATGAGTAGGGAGTGGAAACAATAGATAAACCAATAAACAAAGAAGAGTGTGAAGTAGAGTACTTGCTAGGAGAGTACCTCTCAGGTGGTTGAATTGTGCGAGTAGATTTCCGCACAGGATGAGGTTCACATGGAGCAATCGACGATGGTCCTAATGTAGTCGATCCCTTTCCTCTGCGATGATATTCCAAAAGGGGTTGAGATGAAGAAGACACAGGGACAAGGGTTGAATCATCGATGGGCTGGCAAGGGACAACTTGAGAATCGGGCACAAGGGATGAATCATTGATGGGTTGAGAATGTTCTCCCTTTGGCTCAGTGAATGACGACACAAGGACAATGGGAGCAGGTGTAGTGGATGGTGACACAGGGTAGGAAGGGCATCGAACAAATTTTCAAATGTAGGTAGGTATGTGCTGGAGGAGATGGGTGACTCGTGATTAGTGTGGTAGTAAAATTGATTTTCAAAAAATACCACATTAAGTGATGTACGAATTTTCTGAGTGGAGGGATCAAAACACATGTAACCTTTCTGGTTTGGGGCATATCCCACAAATACACATTTTGTGGATTGAGCCATTAGCTTAGTCCGTTTGGTGGATGGGAATAAGACGAAACAGACACAACCAAAAATCCGTAGATGATTGTACTTAGGCAAATTTTTGTGCAAATGTAAATATGGAGACTCGTGATTGAGTGAGGGTGAAGGAAAGTCAGTCATCCACAGAGGAAAGAGTCTCCCACATTTAGGCCCTGTTGCAATTATCCTCCCCAAGACTTTATCTGCACAAGACTACTGGATTGTGAGAATGAGACATTATAATTTGAATCTACCAACTGACCAGCAGAGATAAGATTCGTAGTAAGGTGTGGTGTATGAAAGACTTTGTCTATGGGAGTATTAGGGACATCACTGACAACCAAAATGTTGACATAATTTCCATTGGCAGTTTGCACAACTGAATTTTCATTAAATTTCTTTATGTGCTCTAAATTTTTAGAGGAGAAAATCATATGGTTGGTAGCTCCCGAGTCTAAGAACCAGAGTGCATTTTTATGAGAAGAGTTTTGTTTACCAGATGTCCCTAGAGCCGAGAATGCTGACATGATCATTTTCTGAACATGATCAGCTGCGAGAGGAGGGGTCATCTGGGATTGAGACGCTGCTATAGATGAGTTGCTTGATGATCTGATCTGGTCGATCATAGGAGCTGTTTCGGCAATGTTTGCCTGCTGAATCCGAGCATTTTTTATGGGACGAATTCGACATTGTGATACAGTATGTCCCTTCTTTTTGCAATAGTTGCAGAACTTCCTCTTGCATTGAGTAGCTATATGACCAAACTCTTTACAACTGTAGCATTGAACACCACTCATGTCACGCCCTTTCCCTTGTACAACAAAGGCTACATCAAAGGCAGTTGAGGTTCTCCCATTCAACGAAGTTTGAGTGATACACCGTTGTTCTTCGTGCAGCAGCTCGTTGAGATAAGCATCCAAGGACGAAGTAGGAGTCCTTGAGTGCAAGTGCGACCGTATTGCTTCGTACTCATGTCACAACTTCATTAAAAATTGATCTCTTTGAGTTGCCTCATGTACTTGCTGAACAGCCCCAAGCGATGCCTCAGGAACAGAAGCATAAATAATCCCCGTATACTCTGTCCATAAATTAATAAAGCAAGAGTAGTATTGCTGAATTGTCATATAACCTTGAGAGAAGTTACCAATCTCATACTCCAATTGGAGTCTCCTGGCTGTATTATCTTGGTGGTACACCTTCTTGAGATATTCCCACATCTATTTTACGATCTTGTAGGGACGGAGGTTGAGGATTATGGTTGTATCCATAGTACTAAAGATCCAACTCATGATTCTAGTGTCTTCTCCTTCCCATTTCGCTAGACTGGCTGCTTATGTTGGCTTCAGTGAAGTATCATCAATATGGCCCCATCGTTCTTTGCTCTTGACATATACCCAAGATCGCGAGGCTGTGTTAGACACCGAGACAACAGAGGGATAAACTTAGACAGTTCCAAA
Organism: Dionaea muscipula; assembly: GCA_028571145.1. Classification (NCBI taxonomy): domain Eukaryota; kingdom Viridiplantae; phylum Streptophyta; class Magnoliopsida; order Caryophyllales; family Droseraceae; genus Dionaea; species Dionaea muscipula. The sequence goes on from JAOWBR010203529.1 coordinate 13,094, forward strand.
AGAAGAGCATGATGGCTCTGATACCATGTCAAGAATGTGAAAGATTGAATGAGCTCTCAATCGATGAGCCCTCCTTGTTTCTTTCCTTCAATATATAGACTCATCAGCTACATAATCATGTGATCAATCAACTCCACAAAATCAGCAATTAGCTATACAAAATAATATGCACAATATTCAAATTCAAATACTATCCTAATCCTTCCCTTGTTTTCAGCCCAAACAGAGGAAGAAATCAGAATCAAATCGTTGGATCTTTGACAGACAGGATAACAAATACCACTAAACATGCTTCAAAACAAATACCCTAAACTCCACCAAAAATCATCAAAGGCTCCTCTTGCATGTGAGTGGAGAGGGTAAGTCCAGAAAGTATCGGTGACCACAACATACAAATGATCCAAAAATACCACTACAAGGGCATGACCAAGAAACAAGGACATCGAGAATAACAACAGCCTCAAAGGCATCAGCACACCAACAACAAGTCAATAGACCAACTGACCAATAAACCAACACCAATTACAATCAACCAACCAAGCAGACGGGTATGTGCAATGGATGATACAATATGCCACATATAAGCCAGTCACAGAAAAACCTAGGGTATCCTATTATGCAAGATTTACATGATCCGAGTATTAGCGACCAGGTGACATGCACAACCAACTAGAGAACCGTTCAAATCCTCCCGACACGAACGAGAAAACTAATAGACGTTGTGACACCAGGAGTCACCTTAAAGGGTATATTTTTCTGCTTGGCCAGAGTCACTCACGTAGGTTTTCGCCCCCGGAGACTATCCCCTGGACTTAAACAAATCCAAACTCACGTATGTGAAATAGAGGGAACAATCCTCATATAAAAGCCAACATCATCATGACTTGTCAGAGAATTCAAGGGAACAACCCTTGTATGGAGCATCATCATCAAGAAACTCCTCAGTCAAACACAGGGAATGACCCTTACACAAACCAACGTCATCAAGAACTCAACAACTCTACTCTCACGAGGAAAGAGAATAAGCCACACTAATAAAACTCATGCCAATTACAAAACTTGGTCCACACATGTCAAAGAGATACAAAGAGACAAAACTAGGACCCGATGGTCGGAATCAACATGAGGAAGTAAACCAAAACACTAATAATAATATGAAAGCAACTATAACGTATGTCAGCTGTAGGAAAAGCAAACGGTATCAAGACATTACCAGAATCCAAGAATCGCTAATAATACACCTCACCTGAAAGTGATGAATACCCTAACCAGGATCAACTCTACTTAAGCTCAAGTCGATCACAACACTAAAAAATATATACTAACAGCCCTGAATTCACACATAGGGCAAACTCATAAATATATACTAATGGTTATAAACGACTTTCAACTTATTAATGAACCTAGAACTCCGCTTCAAAACTTTTATACATTCATTAGGCACATGATTATAGGTATCTAGAGTCATTCCTAGGCGTTCAGGGTCACACTCCCATTGTTAAAATCATACAATTCACGATTCGTATTGAACGATTCAATACGATACTCCCATCCAGCGATATGGTTCATTATGTGTATCGAAAAATTTAATGAATCGTTTCGTATCGTACGATTTGATTCAACTCGATACGCGAATTGTAAATCGTAAGTATCATGAATCTGGAGAGGAAGAGACAGATGACCAAAACGACTATGTATCTGGAGAGGTATAGCCGCAACGGAATAGGCTTGGGGAATCCCGTAGGGGATCTAGGAGAAATACCAAGGAAGTGGTAGAGGTCACCAGATTCACGCAATGTTCTAAATGGTGCTCGGCGATGACATGGCGTCGAGCAACTGCCTTGGCTTTTTTTTTTTTTTACAGAAATACCAAGGAACTTGGCATTTTTTTTTTTTTTTTGCAGAATATTAGAGAAAAAAACCTGTAGCAGAATATTAGAGAAAAAAAACTATAGCAAAATAGTAGCAATTCTGTGAGAGGACCCGACTGAAGTCACGAACATACACGACACACACACACAAGGTGATAGGCTAATTGTTTTTTGTTTTTTTTAGAAAACCATGCTACAGTGAGAAGCAGTGGGGATAGTCCTGTGTTGGTTCGTGTCGTGATTCGGGTCCGATAGCAGAATTGGAATAGTAGAATAACCTGTAGAAAAAAAAACTGTAGCATAACTAAAGCTACTCGACAACTTGTTTTTGTGAAAAAAAAAACTAGAATAACTAAAGCTAAAGCTGTAGAATAACCTGTAAAAAAAAACTGTAGAATAACTTGGAGGAGGAGAGCTGGCTAAGCTTAGCAGAAAAAAAAAATTGAGAAAGAGACGAGATGACAGAGGAGATGAGAGATGGAGGAGTACGAGTACCTGTGGGAGAGGGTTGCTCTTTTTTCATTTGAATAATTGAGTTTAAAATTGAGTTGGGCTTTTAGTTTTAAATTGGGCTTTTTAAATTTGGGCTGAATTTTAATGGAGGTTGGGCTGAATTTTTAATTGAGATTAGGTTGTATTTTTTTTTAAAAAAAAAAAATTTAGGCCGCCAAGCCGCCGTAATCCACCACAATTCACCAAGACGTCAAGAAAAAATGCCTAGGGGTTAAGCGTGGCACTGAGGCACCGCCAAGCGTCTAGGCGCTACCTAGGTGTCGCCAAGGTCCGCCATTTAGAACATTGCTTCCAACTCAGTAGGCTTCACCCTCTTAACCAGCACATATGACGATCTCCTCTATAAGTGACTTGCCCAACCTAGATTAGGGAGGGTTGTTCATTGGGTCGGATCACGGGTCCACGGATCGAGTCCGGCCCGACCCGGTTATATTCTTACACTAGCTGACCCAGTCGATTACCCGAAATTCGGGTTTCGGGTAATCGGGTCACGGGTGACCGACCGGTCCGGGCAGGTCTCAGGTTGACCAGGTTATCCGGTCAAAATAATTTTTTTAAAAAATTTAAAGTAATTAAAAGGAAAATATTTAAACAAATCATTTTTAAAAATTTAAAGAAGGTTAATAATTATTAACGGAGCAAAAATAACTTGCTTTTTGCCGAAACGCTAAGAAGTTGATGTTCAAGAGGAGCTCGTGGTTCCTTTCTCTCATGGTCGATGTGGGTTTGGAATTAAAAATAAAGGAGTTGACAATTGTCAAAGGAAGCACACCCCTAACTTACATCTACCATGAAGCAAAATATTAGTCATTTACATGCTCTTTTCTCAAACAATTCCCGTGCAAACTATTATATATACTTTTTGGGGTTGTTTTTTCGAGTCATTTACATCCATAGGCTTCTTAAAGCTTAAGGGGTGGCTGGAAGCAGGGACCAATTTAAATCTCAAATCAATAATTCCATATCTAGTTATTGTACTTTATTAAACACATTGGATTGCTAATAGAATGTCGAAATCTTAGGAAGGAGTCTATTATTATGTGTTACGGGTGCAACCAATTTGTAGCTATGAACAATATAATAACAATAACATCCTTATAGAAAATACAAAATGGAACCCTCTAATAGTTACAAGTTTTATGCAGAGAGCAACTTACCACTCCAAAGCGAAGGGTGCCGTTAAATGTTAGAAGTAATGTTCTATATAAATAATACCTAACACAAAGTGTAGAGCCATTTAATGTAGTCAATAGTCATTGCTTCTGTATAATTTTAGTAGCAATGATTTGTTATATTGATGATTGTTTCTTGCATGATATTGTTTCACTTATCTCTCTCATCTTGTTTCAATCTTATGTGCTACAAACTTCAAGCTCTTCATTATACGTCTCATGTAGGTGAGCTTAAAGTAATTATAATTTTTCCAGGGGATTCAGGTTCAAGTTTGTGTGTGTATAGTGGATAATATAGTTTTGGTCTCTAGCCTAACACTAGTTCTTCCTTTTTGTTTAAGAGATGAAGGATTGGAATTTAATAATTGACGCAATCATAGGGGTTGATTGATTGTCTATATAAAGAACCAAATCCACTAGTATTTTTCCCACATTGATCAAGTTTCAATGTGCGAAGGAGTTGGTTATCTATATGACCACACTAGTATTTTTCCCACATTAATCAAACTTCAATGTGCAAAGGGGTTGGTTGTGTATATAAACAACCAACTCCACTAGTATTTTTTCCATATTGATCAAGCTTTGATGTGCATGGGGGTTGGTTGTCTATATAAACAACCAGCTCTACCAGTATTTTTTTTCACATTGATTAAGTATCAATGTGTAAAGGAGTAAACTATCTATATAAATAACCATCTCCACTATTATTTTTTCCACATTGAACATTCTTCAATGTATAAAGGAGTTAGTAGTCTTTATAAACAACCAACTACCTCCTTTTTTTTTTCCATTCACACAGTTGATGGAATTTGGATTTTAAAAAAATTTATCATTATTATATATAAATCGGGTAATCGGGTAACTCAATTACTCATTTAATAAAAAAACTATTAATCCCGGCACCCGACCCGCTAAGGATCGGGTTAGACCAGGTTGACCCAGAGAAGGACCGGGTCAGATCGGTCCCGGGTTTTCTTGAAAACCCCTAACGTAGACGGTTCTCTTTCATCTTATTAAACCATCGGTGCCATCCCAACCTGTTGACAAATGTCCTTATTCCTTATTCTCTCCCTACGAGTAACTCCACACATTTATCTTAACATACACATCTCTGTACCATCACTGTCTGTGCGTGACTTCTTGATCGGTCAATATTATGTCCCGTATGTACAGTAAGGACATGGTTGAATCGTCGTCCGTTAAAATTTACCCTTCAGTTTTAAAGGTACTCGTCTATCGCACAGAACCACCACCCTCCATTTCTGCCAACTCGTATTAATCGTATGAGTTACATCCTCGTCAATCTCTCCATCATCTTGTATGAGTGATCCTAAGTACTTAAATTTTGTTCGTTCTATGAACACTCCATCGACGTAGCTAGGAATATTACTCAGAGGGGGTAAAATTGTGTATAATATTAAAAATATTTACATAATAATAACCAATTAAAAACAAAAGCCCTAAACGCAGCACCTCAATTACTAAACACAACACCCTAATTTTTTGAATTACCGTTTTTGCCCCTGGATATTTTAAAAAGAAAATAATATTTAAAAAGAAAATAATATACCCAAAACACCCCCGATCTTTTTCTAATATTACCACAACACCTAATAC
>JAOWBR010203639.1:0-18260 GCA_028571145.1 Dionaea muscipula
TTGTAATATTAATATTTTTAATAAAAGTAAATTTATTTAATAATATGTTTAATAAAAATTATATAATATTATACTTATTTTTTTTAATTTGTTGACGTGATCCAAATAAGATTAATATTAATATAATAATTTTTAATTATTTTATGATTTATAATTTAATTTTTTAAAAGGGTAATTAACGTATATTTTTCATTGATTTTTTATTTTTTAAGAGTATAGTGTTCATCGTGCCGAAGACACGAGTAATCTCTGTCATGCACGGATAATCTCTAGTATATATATATATATATGATACTAGGGATTATTCGTACTTTCGACAAAAACATTCTTCTCTCTTGAATCAATATACATTATCAACCCTTTACATAACATGTATATAAAAAATTGTATAATATAAGTCAAGAAATAGATAATATTTGTGGATGGACTCTAGGTTGCTGTGGAGAGGAGGAATTGAGATTTGTACATTCTGAGATTATGACCAACTTTAAAGAACATAAAAAAAAATGAGCACCTCCTTTGAACCCTAACCCTTGGTCATCGCACCACAGATCTCCTCCCTAATCCTAAGAATCTAGGGTTTAGGGTCATGGTTAGAGGTCAGGGTCCCATGCCCAATATTCCAAAGGTCGGTGTTCAGGGTTGAGGACTGACAAGGGTTCAAGGATCCGAGTTCGAGGACAAAGTCCAAGTGCCGAGGGTTAGGGTCTAGGGAGCAGGTCGAGGTCTTGGGATGTGAGGTTTGGAGGTCTAGGAGTCTCCGGGGTTAGGGTCGAGATCCGAGGGTCTAGGGTTTAAGGTTGAGATGCGAGTTCAAGAGCCAAGGTCCGATGTTACAGGGCCAGGGTCCAAAGATCATGTAAAATGAAATTAAATCGATAAAATAATAATAATAAAAAATAATAATAACAAAAAATTTAAAAATATATCAGTACTATATAATCTTGTCAAAACAACTCTCTGCAAAGAGATTCGAAAGCATATAATTCTTATCACAAATGGGGATGGGGATAGAATATATAAACTTCCTGTGATCTCTATCTGTAGGGAAAACTATCCAGGAGGGCACAAATTTTCCTTTCCTGTTTCTTCTATAACACGAGAAAAGGTACAACGATTGCACGGAGAAAAAAAAATATACAAATTACCTCGTGTTTTACTGAAAAATGAATGCAGGGATCAATGACCAAAACTGTAATGCTCGAAGCTTTCCTTCTTCCAATCGCCGAAATTCCCTGGGAACTTACAGCAGCTTGCTGCTCCTTCGCCTTGAAGGCCCCCCCGGAAATAGTTTCATTATCCATCCCAAAACTCTCTCAACTACCTGAGAAGAAGAAAACTCCATATAAGTCTAAAGAACAAGGACATGGTGGTGTGTTTGTCCAATAAACTTTTAACCAGCCTCGAGCACCGCGGTGTAAAACTACACAAATTGACAATCCAAATAGTTTTTTTCGTAAATGCCAAACATGACTTTAGGGTTTTAGGGTGGGGATATGCTCTAATGTATTTTTAACAATTTCAGCACATGATGGAAAAAACATAAAATGAGTTGTATTATGTTACTACAATGTCAATGTGTTACCTCATCCCCTTCATCTGCATACGAAGCGTTATCCTGAATAACACGAGCATCGGCGTGCGGTTTGGTCGGGAGATTCTCATGAGCCATACTTTGTGCTGTCAACAGCTCCAACCTTTGAGTCTGAACTTCAAGCTTGTGAGACAACTCCTTGTTTATATCCTTGAGGAAAAGAGAGATAATGAAAACGTGTAAACGGAGATGGCTACTGCTTCTTTTTGATGCAGTGTCTCAACCTTTAAAAATAAGACTCCGTTTCCCAAACACAAAAACATGGATATTTATGTCTAGTGCTTTCTACTCCAATCCTTTCGACGTTATCACCCAATCATACCAGAGGTAAAAAGTAAAAACCATGTTCTTCCAAGCCCTCGGCTTCCAAGAAAAGGGCGAATGATATAATGGGGAGGGCGACCCAGCACAAATAGATGAATACAATTATACAATATGATATAGGTCCAGTTGAATTGGATTCATCAAATCCGGGAGCCTAATAAAAGTTGGCACCAGAGGGAAAATAATCGGATTTTACTGGGCTAAGCATACCTTCAGCATTGAACTGGTTGAGATTTCCGCAGCTAAAGCTCGCATCAACTCCTCTTTTTCTGCCGTAAGCTAAAACAAGAAATATCATTTATCCATGCATCATTGTTTTTCTATGAAAGTATCAACAATCAAATGGAATGCATCACCTACCTCCGAAATTAGAGAATTAATGTTTTGAATTAACTGCATTTGATCAGGAGGAATGATCGTGGCCGAATTCTCAAAGCTGAACGGTCTATTTTCTTCAGAAATGTTTGGATCAGTCAAGTAAGGTGCTGCCACGCCCTGCCCTTCAAGGTTTGATGCCGGGGGCATAGACCCTCCTGCAATGTCTCCATGAACAAGAGCCGCAACTTCAGCGCCTAAAGAAACAAATGCAGCAATAAACAAAATCAGATTTCCATCTCCACATCACAGAATCATAAGCTACTAAAGTCAATTAGTTATTTCTGTAACCCCCAATAGACCCCCTCATCCCTTTAGAGGGAGATAAATACTGGTCATCGTCCATGCTGTTAAAGTGAAAGTCATATCCAACCACAAGTTTGATAGTACACATAATAACCAAATTCGCCAAGTGCATCCTCACGCAGTTCTTGATGCGGCATTTATTGGCATTGAATTCATCAAAATTTCCAAAATTAAACCTTATTTACACAGGTGAGTGTATATGTAAAGACGTGTGAAGGCACATTATAGGCAACAGACCTCCAAGCTGAGTAATCTGATGGTCTTTGGCTCCTATACTAATATGTAGATCGAGCTGATACCGGCATGATGTAACAAGGACAATAGTTAATCTATTAAACTGGGTCCTTATAGCGGGATTTGAAAATGCATCTTAGGAAGGTGGTTGTGAAGCTGCCTAGTATCGCACATAATATTGATAATACACAATAAATATCTATTTCATCATTCATCAATTGTATGGAATCATAAGTAATGAAGATGGTCAGGAGGGGTTTACACACCTAGGCTGTCAGTGGCAGTAGACACATCTTTCTTAGGATATCCTTTGATGCTGGTCACTGGACTTCCCATTGTAGAAGCTTTCCGGAGTTTAGACTGTAGCACCTTTTTTTCTGCATAACCCACGTTACGATACATTATAAATTCAACAATTAAGACCGTAAAAAAGTTGTAAGCATAATATTCACCAGGTCAATCTTCAGAAAGACAAAGCAGATTCGAACAAAAGGTTTCAGAACCCACTGACCTTCCTGTAAAGCATCAATTGTCAGCTGCAGATCCCGACGATCTTTCTCAAGGCTGGATAACTTCTTCCTGCGTAACTCAACAAGATGACATTATTTAACTTTTATCAGGATAGTAAAAAATGATCAATTGAGAGACTCTCATGAAACACTATAGTGATAAATGGCAAACATGATTGTCTTAGTAAGAATAAAACAATTTCCTTCAGTTCATCAACAAGGATGTGGAAAAAGCAGCATCATAAAGTCATCAAGCATTTTCTATCAATAACTTAATTGAGATTTATCACGGTCAATTCTCTTTGTTTATTATGGTCATCGAAAGAACTACTTCCCATAATCAGATTTAGCAGCTTTGGAGACTAATGACAAAGAGCCCACAGCACAGACAAAAGAAACAAGTAGAAGGAATTATGGAGGGTCTGGTTGAGAAGGATATGTTTATGATAATGTATACAATAAATAATATGGTCTATATATTTCATATAGTAGCGAACTTTCCACCACAATCATTAATGAGGCATGTCATATTGTCACTTCAGCAATTGCAAAATGGAAGCCAAAACAGAAACATTATGAAACTAATGGTAAAATAATCCAACACGGACAATGATGGGATACACAACAAGATCATACTTGCATGAAGCAAGTTCAGCAGAGGATTTCTCCAACTCCTTCCCTAGCTTCAGTTCATTAGACCTCAATCGAAGTGCCTGCATTAACAATCTTACATATTCAATAACCATATAATGACAAGGGGTATTGAACCTAACAAGTACCTCATTTGAACAGAATACTGTGTTGCATTTTTAAGCAGAAAATAGAGGTAGAGAAAACATTTAGAAGGAAACCATTAAACATCTGAAACGACAAAAAAGGCTAGGTCTAAACAAGTAAACATGCCTTTGGAGAAAGTTAACAATCTGGACTAAGTTTGTTTGGTTTCATGAATCTAACCTCATGCTTGAAGCCTAGAAGCAACCATCCTTATTAAGATATGTGAAAAAAAAAAACCTAGAGAGAACCTATTCAGGGAATTGTTTAAGTAAGCAAATCCAAAAAAGCAACCCTTTTGGAAGTTTTATTTGATTGAAACTTTCCGGCAGCATAAAGGAAAATCCCTTCAATAAATTCTGAAACAAAACTCTTTGTTAACATATAATTCGGTCCTAGCAGTTGCAACAGCTTATTTACAATTTGCCTTTGGTCTCCACACCATCCTGAAGAATCAAATGAATGCTATTTGTCCATGAAGATTTTTAATATGAGACACCAGACATGGCAGATCCAATCCTCTATGCTATCAAAAAGCAGAGAAAGGTGCTCTTGTCATGTGGATAAGACTGGAGTGAATTATAGGTGGAAGAGTAAAGAACAGGGAGATGATCCAATTGATTTGCAATGAAAACTATGCAGTAAAACAACAGACTAATTGGGGTATTTAAACAGCCATTACGGTTGTCTTGTTCTTGGCATGGGGAACCAGATATGCTTAGCAACTGACAGGTTAGCATCGACTAGATAGTAAGTAGTAACAAGCCCTATACTTCAAGATGGTTGACAGAATATATATATATAGATCAGAAAGAAAATGACAAGTTATACAAATAGATCAGATATTTGCAGAACTTTTTGTCATAAATAAAATTGCGGAGAAAATTGACTACCTTCTCTTCCAATCCAATTACTTCAGAAGCCAAAAGCTTTGCTCGTTCATCGGCAGCATTGCATTCAAGCTGAGCATTTGCATGTTGAATCTTCATAGATTCAAGCTCACCCTACTGACGTCAAGTTGATTTAATTAAAACTAAGACACATACAGTGTTGCTGGAGTGGTAGTAAGTCAACTAAAAGGCACAGAAGCATCAGAACATGTGAAATTGATCATAGAAATAATAATGACAACAATAACAAGACAAAAAAGACTATTCGGTTTCAATGTACCAAAAACTAAATGGTCAAATGAGCATTGTTCAATATTGGCAATAGCAAATTGAAAATCGTGGTGGACATTAATTCAGGATAAGTTGAACCAAAACTCCATGTGTAGCTTCTCTTAGGACAATTATGGAAGGTTTCATACTAACCAGCTGAGATTTAATTTCATCTTGCAACCTCTCCATCTCAGACTTCAACTGGTTCACAACACTCGCCTGGAAAGAGTGAAGACAGAAAGTAGAGGAAAATGAAAAGGTCAACCATTGACAAAGTAAAACTTAATTTTGACACAGATTGTCATTGTCCTCTCAAGACCACATTGCAAAACAAACAGAAACGGATGACAAAATGTTGGGATCTATCAACAATACTGATATGACCCATAATTAGAAAAATCTGATAGCCTAATGGACTTTTCAATATGAATATGACGAGTTTAATTCAAACCTGTTGGTTATAACTCTCTGTCAAAGATGAATTTTCAGCAGCTAATGACTCCGCCAAAGTTTTTGAGGCTTCTATAGCACGCTGCAATGAGAACCTTTCTTGGGTCAAATCTTCAATGTGCTGCAGATTAGACAAAGGAAGACAGAAACCTCAAAATCATCATCGTCATTCTTCGTGATGACTAAGTACAAAACTTCAGTATAACCACAAAGTATAACTTGCAAGAGAGTGCATGCATTCGCAAAGAGAGAAATAACACATCCTAGGACGTAGCCTGGCTAGCCTCACAAGGTAAAATCAGAAGGGGCTTCAATATACAAGATGCACATAGCAACTGAAGTCAACAAAGCACATGCGTCCATAATCAGAGACAAGGAAAATAAGAACCATAAAATAAAGTTAGAAATGTTGGTGTGCTCAATGGTTAATTAATCACTAATCAGAGTATCAGACATCCCTGATGTTATCATAAAATAAGTGCAAAGTGCAACTCTACCACTAGAATGATGACCAAAAGGTTATTGTTTTTAGTCAATGATTTCTCTCTATTCTAAATTGTAACATTGTTATCCACCTCTTTTGGCTTTCCTTTTGACTTCCTTCCTTCATGTTTAAGGTACAAGAAAAGAGAGAAGAAAATCTTTCAATTGTTCAATGATAGGAGCATTTGCATCAACTAGACACCAGACACCATCTAAAGAAGCTGATGGTGGTAGGGAGCATACAAATAGAGTCAACTTCCAAGTATTAATGTAGTATAGGGGCAGGCAACATGAGCTAGAGCATGTAAATTTAGCTATAAAATAAATAGTTTACCTGTTCTAAAGCAGCAAAATCTTCATTTTGCCTCTGTGAATAAAGCACAGGTTTCCTTTCCATGTTGTTATCATGCATATTAGGAACCTGGAATTCCAGTATTCTTGTTTCTTGAATGGGCTTCTGAGAGGGCAATGATGCCAGAACATTTGTGCTAGGAACTCCAATAGACTCAATTTTCTGTGGCTCATGCTGTGGAAGGCCAAATGCAGAAGAAGCTCTAGGTATGTTAAGAGAATCAAGGAAAGATGGACGAGATCTTCTTGGCTGTGCTTCAGTTGCTTCTAATGCTAAGGCAGCATGATTAGAGGGGCCTCCGGCATCATGGTTAACACCTAATGATGAAGGTTTAGACACCTGAATAGATTCACTGAAGAAAGTGGGTAAATTATCAGCAGAGTTGCTAGGCTTTTTTTCCCCCTCTCCCGATACTACTTGACTACTAACATCCTGGGTTCCAAGTATGCTTCGCTCAAACCCAGACGCAGTTACTTGTGAGTCATTACCAGAGTAAACCGAATCTGCATATTGCAACAGCATTGGTTAATTGGCAGTACAACATTTAGACCAATTAATGATCTGCTTAGCAGTTAATGCCAACGAATATAATGAGACTGGAGTGAAGAAGCTTTCATATACTTGCCCTCACATACCAGTCCTGTTTTGCAACAAGATGCTGCCAGTGCCAGACCTCTGACGACTTGCATATTCAACAATATCAGGTATGTGTGAATTCACAGTTAAAGACGCCTCTCCAAGTCCATCATTTTCAATTGTCTGAGCTTCCTCAGATCGAAAATGGCCAGAATTGTTATACCTACTATAATCAACCCGTGAAATATTTGGATAGAGGGGACTGAACTTATCCGACAGAAATCCATCCATATATCTTCCTTCTCCAATATGACCACTAGAGACACCAACTTTGTCATCGGAATGCTGCTTATAATTAGCATTTCTTTCATTTGCCAACACTGAAGCATCTCTCAGACGTTCCTGTTTTGTTGTGTTTGGCGGTTCAGAGAAAATAGTTCCTACATTATTAGCAAAGGAAGCCTCCGCTTGTAGATGATCTGTTGGTTTTAGTTGGTTAGCATGAGAAAAACCATAAGATCGTTCTGCATCCACAACACCACCAGATGTTTCAGTGGCTGTATCACCAAGTTCACTGGACATGGATCCATCCCTGGATATAGAAAATGGTGCTTGCCCATTTCCCAAAGGACGCTCCCCATCTGCAGTGGAATCGATGGTACGAGTTTGGCTCGTTGATGCAGCTTTTTTGGCTTGATCTGCAGCCTTTTTCTTTCGATATTCTTCCAGCTACAAGCAAACAGAGGGAATCAAAACCTCAGTAGCCAAGCGAGAGTATTGGGATTTCAACGCTCTATTAATGCTGCAGAGAATGATGAATGATGATTCATGCTGCAGAGAGCATGAATCATCTGTAATCATCAGGCTCTACAGACAAACATGTGGCCGACTCCACCTACTGGGATTTGGTCATCATCAGAATGAGAGCAGCCAAATGCAGCCACTGTTATTTGGCCAGACAATGTGTTCCATCAGCACAATGGAAACATGAATTTCACATTCCGCAATCATAATATCGGAATGGAACAAAACTCTACTTAGAATCATAAGCTAATTATGATACCATCAAAGAATTCCTCCCAAAACATACAATTCCACCGTCTGTTGTACAAAAAGAAACTAATTAAGCAGTGCCCAGGTTCAAAATTAATCCCCAAAACAACTAGAGTATCTAGGCGTAGAAGGTAGATCAGGCCATACCCGGCGTTTCCCAGCTTCCAAGAGATCCTGTTTACGGGCGGGATTCGTCGAATTGGACAAAACTTCAGCCGAAGCCATGTCAAATTTACGCGTTTCTTCGATCTCACGACATGGTAATTGAATGGCCACAGCCTCAAAATAAACAAAATCGAAGAAAACCCTAGAAGAAATTGGGGATTTGCGGAACTGATAACCAAAGAAAAAATGAAGAATTGGATATATCGAATCAAGGGAACGAAGGGTCGGCGAAATCAATTCTTGACAGCAGAAACTCTAGACCCCAGCCTCAATCTCGATTCATCGACCGAATCAGCTCCGAATCTAAAAGGCGTGAAGCTGATCAGAGGCTTCTATGGGGTTACTTTTGCCCCTTCTCAAGCAAATCTGATCTGGGTTGCAATTTGCGAATACGAACTCGCACGGTCGCACCCAACAATCCAGTTAGCGGTTTGTGTTAACACTTAACACAGCCATACAGTTTTAATTATATCTCTGTCATTTTGTAATATTTCAAAAATATCCTTAATCATTTCATAATTATTTTTAAACACAATGTATTATTTAATCACTTCATAATTATGCTCCATGATAAATATGAGTCTGACGCAATAAATGCACTATCTGCCAAACACGCATTAAATAACTCTTAAGCGATGTTTTTTGACGAAGATCGAGCCCATCAAAGCTCAAAAGCCTAACAGACATCCCAGTTTCAAGAGCACAGATTGAACTTAAAACAGCCATGTCGAAGTCGCATTATTATGAGAATTAACTCGAAATCATAAAGCTCGATAAATCAACAAGAATATAAGACCGACGGCACGAACCGAGCAAAAAATGAATACAACGTTGATCACGCTCAACAGGTAAATCCCGAAAAATAACGGGTAAATCCCGAAGAATAACGGGTAAATTTCAAAATATTCCCAAAGGTGAAAAATCGAACGCTTCCCCGTAAAATTCTTGTGAATCAAGTAAAGGGCCTCGCAATCTACGGTCAAGAAACGAGTAAAGCTCGCAAAGAAATAAGCCCTAAAAATGTAAGGGCCTGCCAGAAAGACGACGCTCAGAAAACATAAGAGCACACGTCCGACCGTAAAAATATTAAACCTCATGTCTTAACTCTAGAGGGAGTACGTCAAGGGATTGGGAGGGGCAAATGTTATACACGAAAAAATACCCGACACGTGGACAACATATATCGTGCCATGTGGACGAAAGAGGACTCTGCCACGGACACGGAGACAAATGAGGTGGACGAACGTAGGACCCGCGATCAACGACAAGTTATCTAAAGACGAACACCGACAACCATGCATGGCTGTCAGGCATGGAGCACGCTCACCTCTTCCCCGCGAGCAGCATGGCCTGCGGCTGGTGGAGCAGCCGCATGCGCGGCCAGCAACATCTGCGACCAGCGCCCTCGATGGCTAGTCGCCACCCCAAGGCCAGACGCGGTCAGAGGCGATGTTCAACACCGCGGGCAGCCGAAGGCTGCGGGCACCAGCTCATCCTCCATGCGCAGCCAGCAGACCTCCTCCTCATCCATCCGCAATCGGGCAAGCACCAAGGACAACACCCTCCCGTGCGGGCAGAAGCACCCTCGCGCCCAGCGGGGCCGTGGCCAGCCAGGCCTGCATGCGGCTCGCGGAGGCCCGTGGCCAAGCTTGCGTGCGGCCAGTGGTGATCCGCGGCCAACGAACACCACGCGCGGCCAGTGAAGGCCCGCGGCCACCCTCCTCCTTGGGCGAGCGGCCAACCATGCATGTTGAAGACCAAGGCCATGCGGCTAGCCATACCTCATGGACGATGAGCGTGTGCTCTAACTTCCGATCGTGATCTCGTGTGGACCTAACCCAACAAACGAATGAGCCCGAGCCCACGAACAAATTCAAGGGTATTCCAGAACCTTTCTGAACAAATATCAAGGGCGTTACAGTAATCTCACGCCCACCTCCGTTCACGGTTCACCTCTATAAATAGAGTCATTAGCTCTCTCATTCAGGAACGCCTGCTTTTCTATGGAAAACTCTCCTGCTAAGTTGTTCACCTTCTAACATCTAGATTAGAGACTGACTATAACACCCCAACCTGGGTGAAACCGGCGATACCACGAACTCGGTCCACAGATCATTGAAGCTTATGAGACCAAAACCAAACTTAATAAAACATAAGACAGGCAAAACATGCATCAATATGCACAATTGTCACAAAACATGATACACTTCAACCAACAGAAGTTAAGCCGTAAAGGCATTTGATACTCCCAGAAAAATCCCAAGAGTGATCACCAAAGTCTCGGGGACTGGGTCTGAGAGATCCGGCTTGGAGAAGGCTCCGGTTGAACCGGGGGAGGAGTGTGTTTGAAGAAGGGCGACTGCGATGACCTGAAAAGGACGAATAAACTCGTCAGAGGGTACCCCGTGGTGTTAGTTCGGGGAAACCGCTATGATGCGTAAGTCAGCAAGTGTGTGAGATGGAAAAGGCCCTCTTGGGGAATACGCCGACCAGGCTGCCGAGCAGGGTTTTGCCGAGCAGGTAAGGTTGCCGAGCAGGCAAAGTGTCGAGCAGGCAGTTGGCCGAGCAGGCAAGAGAGCAGAGTGAAGGCTAGGAAAATAAGTGAGTAAATGTTCGTACCTTAGTTCTTGGGTGGCGGCCCCTATTTATAGGGGTCCGGGGAGGTGTGAAATTACCAGAATGACTTGGCCGACCAGGCTGCCGAGCACGATGCTCGACGTCGACTACTGAATAATGCCAAGAACTGACGTGGCGTGCCTGCCGACCGGGCACTTCAAGCCGAAAAAGTCTGGTTCGTCCGGGTTAGTCTCCTTGTCCGCGTGTAGGGGTGAATACCCATATATCATCATTCCCCCAACTTTGGAGTGCGAACGTAGATCGGACTGTGAAAATACAGTCAAATCAGAGCGGACAAGGTCACCGGGAGATGCACATGTTGCGTTCGATTATAGATCCCAAACTTCTGGAAGCATGTCGTGGCACCCATCAAACGGGCCTCATCGGGGGCCCAAGTGCCGAGCAGGCTGCTGAGCAGGCCTGCCGACCAGGCTGTCGAGCAAGCCTGCCGACCAGGCACTTGGCCTGGGTCTATAAATAGAGTCCCCTGCCTTTGTTTCTTCACCTGTTTGAAGATCCACGGAAGCTCTCGCCAAACAAGCAACACACCGAGCAGGCAATTACCGAGCAAGCAAGCTCCAAACTTCTTCCTTCCGCCGAGCAGAATCAGGTAGACCGCCGACCAGGCAGTTAGAGAAATTTTCATCAATTTTTATTTTTTCCTGTTTTAAGTCAGAATGTCCACCGAACCTAACCCTTCCATGCCAAACCCTTTCGAAGCCATCCCAGACCTTGTAACTGTTGAGAATCCTGTACATACCGAGAATCCAGCCAATCCTCCTCTAGAGCCCGTTGGGGGAGCTTTACATCGGGAAGTGATTAGACGCCACACCCGGTCTAGAAAGAGGCCTGTTTCTGAGGAACCTAGCAGTTCGGCTCCACGATCTTATTCTCCTGGAGCCGATCAAATTTCTGTTTTATCTGATTTTGACTCGGCGCTTTGGATATCCTAACTACACCTTCCATGCTCCTGCCACTATGGAACAACCTTTTTACCCCCGTGAAGGGGAGATGGCAGTTTATGTAGATAGTTTACCTGTCGGGCAGCATTTTCCTTTGTGTACATACTACAGAACAATGATTGACGCCTACAGGATTAGTCCCGCTCAGCTGACTCCGAACGTCTGGGCCCTTATGGCCGCTTTTGGAGGTTTGTACAAGGCTCTGGGATATGCGGCAAACACCTATGTCTTTTGCCACTACTACAAGATCTCTAAGACTCGCGAAGATAGCGAGACCGAGCTATACTGCTTTTCAGCCAAGTCCAAGGGAAACTTTATCTCCGAGCTTTCTTCTAAGATTCGGGACTTCAAGAAGCGATGGTGTTGGGTGTGAGGCCCTGTTATTGAGTCTAATCCGGAATGACGCAAGCCAACAACCAATCTCATCGTTGAGTACTACGATGCTGAGGTGGGGTTGATTGCCCGGATTGCAAAGGAAATTGAGGGGAATCTTGCCTGGAAGTTGAAGGAGTTGCTCAATCCGGAGCTATTAAGGGCGGCCGGATTGATCTCAGCCCCTCCTGTTGCTGCTGTTTCCTCTCCATCTGCTTATGCCTCTCACTCTCCTGCCCCAGCCGACTCCCTTGACGCACTTTTTGACAACCTCACTCTCGAATTAGAAGCTCTCTCACCCTACCGACCTATCCCACTTTCTCCTTGTCCTCTTGCCGGCCTCAATGCAGAGGCACTTAGTTTTGAACAGGATGTGGCAGGTGGCGAGGTTCTTGTGAACATCGCTTCTGATGATGATGCAGGGGAATTCGATGACCCATCCCTACCTATCCATCAAAGAGCCTCTGCTGAGGCTGGGTCTTCTAGTTACTACTTTTGTTTTAATTTTTCTGTCTTTTTCATCTTCTTGCTTTCTTGTTCTTTTACTTTGAACTGTCTTGACACTTCTTTTGTGATTGTAGACATGGCCCCAAAGAATCCGAAGAAGAGAGCTCCACCCCGCCTGGGGGTTCTGGGGAGCCGTGGAGATCGTTAAGAAGGAGAGGTTGACCCTCCTCCGCAAGCTAACAAGTGTTATCGACCCAACGATCCTCCTCCTCCATAGGTGGCTTCTTCATCCCGAACCCCTGCTGACTTGAGGGGGTTTGGTGCGCGAGATCAGCCGAGCATGGATGAAGTCCTTCTTCGGGCTATGCCTCCTCAAGCCACCCTTCTGTCCAAGCCACCGAAGAAGCGTCTGCTAAGCAACTACACGCCTTCCTATCCATCCTCACACTTCAAATTGCCGGATTACATGTGCACCTCTCCCGCGCCCGTGCTCAACAACATCCCTCATCCTGAGCGCTCCATAATAACCCGTGAGGACAATGCCTTAGCAACAATCCAGGCTATCGCTACCACCACTCAGGGTGACATGAATCACTATATCAATGAGCACGGGCACTATGTGAAAGACTAGATCAACCGAGATATGCGGACAGCGATAGCACGGTTGGCAGTTACGGCAGAGGCATCCCTAAGGGCACAGAATGAGGCCCAGGAAAGGATTTTCGACAAGAATCGGGATCTCCGGAGCATGCAAGTCCTGCAGGTTGGCCTCAAGGATGAAGTGAAAAAGTACAAGGGCATCACGGACAAGGCAACGGAGGATGCCGCAAAGGCCCGTGAGGAGGCGGCAAAGGCTAGGCACGACCTGGAGCTGTTGCAACATGATTTTGGCCTGATGAGGGCAGATTGTGATCGTCATCAGTGAGGTGTTCAGGAGGCGTGCCAGGAGACTGTGTAAGTGCGCCGGGAGTTGGTAGAGGAAAAGCAAAAAGGAGGTGGAGTAGATTTGGAGGCTATCAAGGACGCCCACTTCACCGACTGGGTTGATGAGTGGCAAGAGATACCGGCTGGACGGGAGTGGTTAGCAGATTCTTGTCGGGGGGCAAACCTGCAGGGATATCACGCAGCTGCCAAACACTTGAGATCCCGGCTTCCTCCTGACATGACTCATGATGAAGTCTGGGGCGGAATGCCTTAATTTATCGACAATGGTATCGACGATGACGGGGAAGTGTTCTTTATTGAGCAAGGGGAAAAAAGTGTTGTAGCTGATCCTTCTTTGGTGCCTGAAGGCTCTGATCTGATTATAGGAGGGCAGTGTTCCCCTACTTCCCTGGCTCGGGATCTGCTGGAAGTGGATAAGGCGCTGGGTGCCTCCCGTACTAGTGCTGCTACTCTTGCTGCTGATCAACAAGTTTGGCAAGCAGCGTTAGAGGACACTGGTCTGAACACCGAGGAGGGGGTGCTTGGTCAGCAACTAGGGGGCGAAGAGGAGAGGGTGCAAATCCTTGAGCATATCGAGCAAGATCCAGAGGATGAGGCCTGATTTAGACTTTAGTTTTTTCTTCCTTTGTCTATCTTCTTTTTGTCTTTCTATTTATCCATTTGAATTGCAAATGTTCCGACTAGGGGACCCAGGTCTTCGCCCTCTTCTCAAGCACTTGTCTGGAAGAGGCGTTATACTTGGTTTTTGATGTAATCTCCTTTCCGATTAATGACAATTTGATCTTTTCTTGTCTGTCATGTTGTGTTAGATACCTGTTTCTTTTTGTCTCTACTTGCAGGTTAGAAGCATAATTGAATCAAAGTAACGGTAATCAGAAGATTTGTGCACAATAACTTGGAATAGAAACTTGATTATCGTGTGACTGGAATAATACCTTCCCGGCGGACTAAGAGACTTGGTGGTCGGCCGGTTGATGGTGAAGATTCCAGCTTTTGTACAAACATGCGAGAGCTACCCGACTTACAGTCTTCCGTGTGGGGCGACCCAAATCACGGGAACAGTCATCCGAGGTGGGGTAGATCCGGCTTACACGAGGATAGAGTCATCCGAGGCAGGGAAGACCTGACTTACATGGGGATGAAATCATCTGAGGCGGGGTAGACCTGGCTTACACAGGGATGGAGGGTCATCCGAGGCGAGGAGTACCCGGCTTACACGGTGATGGAATCATCAAAGGCGTGGTAGACCCGGCTTACACAGAGATGAAATCATCTGAGGTTGGGTAGACCCGACTTACAAGGGATGAGGTCCGAGATGCCGAATGAGCTTTGCGTGTCCCGATACCTGCACTTGGGTACTGACATTATTAAAAAATCGTACCAGACTCAGTGACGGTGGTGTACCTAGAACGAAGGCTCCGGGTCACCCCATCCAGACCACTAAGACAGAGGTGCGGACGAGAGCCGACTAATTCTCTTTGCGAGACGGTTAAGATACTAAACTTTTTAACAGAACTTAGTGAAGATGAGAATTCTCTTTGCAAAGTGGGCCCGAGTCAGTGGCGGAATTTTTCTGGCCCGAGGGCTCTAAGTCCCCTATCCAAGATCACTGAGATAGAGATGCGGACGAGAGCCGACTAATTATCTTTGCGGGACGGGCCTTTCCCTTTCTGGTGTTGTTAATAGAGGAGAGACAGGTCCGGTTGGCTTTGCCCTGCAAAGGAAAATTCTTTCTTTACTGTGTTCTTTGTTATTCTATGTGAAAGATAAAATGAGTGAGGGGTGCGAGAATGTCACCGAGAGCCTCGTCCTGTTAAAGTGAGAACTTCAGCGGTTGCGTTGAGGCGTGAGCTAGATGGGCAGCATCGGCGCTATTATAAGCGGATGGCGCGTTCCTGCATGTTTTGGGGCCTGTGCTATACAGTAAACCTGTCAGCAGGGACCCAAGGTTTTTAACCTCGGGGGGCCCCTCCGACGCTCAAGTCAGCCCCAATTTTATTAAAATTCAGTAAGAATTTACATATGCAGGAATATAAAAAGAAGGAAAGAAGACGTTATAAAGAGTAAAGTATAATAATGATAGTATTTCCGGAGGTGAGCAATGTTCCACGTGTGGGAGATGTCCCTTCCATCTAGATTCTAGAGTCTGTACGTGCCAGGTCAGACCTCCTCAGTGATCTCGCAAGGCCCTTCCTAGTTGGGTGCCTTCAAACCTTGCATCCCGCAGAACCAAGTCCCCCACTCCGAAGCTACGGTTTCAGACTCTGAAGTTGTGAAAGCGTACATCCCTTTGCTGGTTGTCTGCCAGTGGGAGTGCTTCTTGTTCTCTTCTTTCCTCAGCGACATCTAGATAGTCTCTGAGCTTAGAATCATTCTCAGCTTCTGAGAAGTGATCAATTCTGAAGGAGTGCATGCCGATCTCAACAGGAACCACGACCTCCACACCAAAAGCCAAGCTGAAGGGAGTTTCTCCGGTGGCAGTCCGAAGAGTGGTTTGGTAGGCCCACAGGATGCTTGGCGGCTCATCAACCTAATCACCTTTGGCTTTCTCAACACGAGTCCTCAATCCTTTAAGCAAAGTCCTATTTGTCACCTCTACTTATCCATTGCACTGAGGATAGGCAACAGAGGCATAACGATGCTTAATCTCGTACTCTCTGCACAATTCCTCGAACCTGCGGTCCTTAAACTGTGTGCCGCTGTCGGTGATGACTGCTCGAGGAACACCGAAGCGGCAGATGATGTTCTTTCACAGGAAAGATTTGATTTCCGGTCCCGTGATGCGGGCCGCTAGCTCGGACTCCACCCACTTAGTAAAGTAGTCCATAGCCACAATGAGGAACTTCTTTCCATTAGGTGCAGTGGGATACGGTCCCTGGATGTCGATCCTTCAAATGGAAAATGGCCAGGCAGAAGTGATGGGGGTCTGCTGAGTGGCAGGGCGATACTGTTTTCTGGAGAACTTCTGGCAAGTCTCACATTTTCTGACAAAGTCTTCAGCTATTTCCTACAATTTTGGCCAGAAGTGGCTTTGCAATCTGATTTTTCTGGCGAGGGTGGTCCCACCTTGATGACTTCCGCAAGCGCCTGAGTAGATCTCATCCATGACGTACTGAGCCTCTTGCTCGGTCAAACACCGAGCGCAAGGATGCTAAAACAACTGCTTGTAAAAGATTCTGTTAATGAGGCGGAAGCTTACGGCCTTAGTTCTGAGGTTCCTGGCCTGATCTTTGTCGGCTGGAAGAGTTCCGTCTGTCAAATACTGAATGATGGGAGTCATCCAAGTCAAGGCTTCTGGGTCCACGGCTAACACTTTAGGAGTGGCATCTAGACTGCTCTTCTGAAGTCTTTCCATGAGAACCGTTCGGCCGAGCTCTGATGACGGGGCCCATGTCAGCTTTGACAGCTCATCGGCCTTGACATTCTGTGATCTAGGAATTTGGGTGATCTCCACCTTCTCAAACTTCTTGATCAAGTCTTCAGCCAACTTTTTGTACTTAATCATGACATCTTTTTCTGCAGCATAGGAGCCATTTATCTGGTTTACAACAAGCTGAGAGTTACTGAAAATCTAAAGCACCCGCACCTCCAACTCTGTGAAAATTCTTAAATCGACGATCAAAGCCTCGTACTCTGCCTCATTATTGGTCACTGAAAAGTCAAATCACAGAGCATACTCCACTTCGACTCCGTCGGGGCTGGTCAACATCAACCCTGCTCTGCCTCCCTGTCTTCCGAAAGATCCGTCGATGTGCAAGGTCCAACAAGGAGACGACCTTGGTCGGAGCGCGAACTCTACACACTCGACTATGAAGTCGGCCACAGCTTGCTCCTTGATGGCTGGTCTTGGCCGGTAATCGATCTAGTACTGTCCCAACTCGACTGACCACTTGACTAGTCTTCTCGAAGTCTCTTGTCTGTGTAGGATTTATCTCAGGGGCTGATCAGTCAGAACAACAATAGGGTGGGCCAGGAAGTACGACTTCAAACGCCGTGTGGCAGTGATCAATGGAAAAGCCAGTTTATCTGCCTTGGGATTTCTCTCTTCCGCGTCGTACAACATCTTGTAGGTGTAGTAGACAGGTCTCTGAACCCTACTGTCTTCTCTCACCAGAACCGAGCTGACAGCAAAATCTGAGATGGCAAGATAGAGGAACTGTAACACCGGAAACCCGGATGTAACCGGTGATAACCCGTAGGGTGAGCCACGGGTCATTGAAGCCATGGAACCGAAACACAGACTATAAAAGATCATGAATCGATAAATGAAAACATGTGGAAGCGTCATATATATAAATACAACTACAAGTCCCTCTATGGGAGAAAGATATCCAAAATACATCTATGTCTACACAAATCAAAGTATCTCAGAAGATATGCAGCGGAAAGAATAAAAGAT
Source organism: Dionaea muscipula (assembly GCA_028571145.1). Lineage (NCBI taxonomy): Eukaryota > Viridiplantae > Streptophyta > Magnoliopsida > Caryophyllales > Droseraceae > Dionaea > Dionaea muscipula. The sequence goes on from JAOWBR010203639.1 coordinate 18,097, forward strand.
CCTAATGAGGGCACACCGCTTCCCGCCGCATCCTGCTACCGAGTTAAAAGCTACCTGTCGTAATAAACAGGGGTAAAATTCGTCAGATAGCGATAGCTGGTGAGATGAAATACTGACGAAAAGTAGATGACAAAACAAAATCATGCAAGTCATGAGTTGTGCGA
>JAOWBR010203750.1:0-18253 GCA_028571145.1 Dionaea muscipula
TAAGCAGAGCGTTGAGTGTGTGTTCAACGCTGGTGCAGACCGACCCACAATAGGAATGAGCCCCCCGGGCCCCAACCTTCCCTTGTATCACCCTCGGCATCCCTCCTCTCTACGCACCCCCCTCCTACTCCCATCATGCTGAATAGTAGGTCTCTATTCTCTTCTTTCGCCGATGTTAAAAACCTTATGTATATATGCAGGTACTTATTTTCAGAATATGCGGGATCATAGTCCCAATGTACATAATAATGCGAGTTATCACCGCTGTTCAAGATAGCGTCCGAAGACATCATCATCCTCGAGTAATTTTCTAGTCCTCGATCTTTTTCCCCCATGGAAATCTATTCGACGAGATTAGTTAGCTCGTGTCCATATATACTTTTAACGATCACTTGCTTTACATTCTTGAAAACAGGATTCTTTGGATCAAAATCACCAAACCAATGGAGCAAATGAAGAACAGATACATCACAGAATTGACATCCCATCTCATTGGACACCTTCTTAACTTATACTTGCTTTTTCTCTTCTTGTAACTGATCGATGTGGGCTCGAGAGAAGAACAGAAGTATACTTTTATTTTTTTTCATTTTCCTGCTTACAAGGGTACACAAGGTAAATGCAAATGTAATTATTTTACCTATTGCAGATGAGAAACTCTACCTATTGATATCAAAAATATATACCATGCAAAAGCTGTATCAATATTGTTTTAATGAAATTGATGACAGTTCATTGTGTAGATATCGATCAGTGTGATCTGTACACAAACACCACAAATTGTACACATAACGAATGAAGCTGATCAAATTGAGTCAAACTCATTATTTTTATGGGTTTGAGAATGAGTTCAAACCTGAACTTAATTTTCAGACCGGGTTTAAATTTTGTGTTTTTTTCCAAGTCCCGAACCCGAACAACTTTTTTCTTAAAGGGTAGTTTTTGGGCGGGTTTAGGATTGTGGGTTTAGGATTTGGAAATCCGACCCGCGGGCTCTAAATTTTCTCTCTGCATTCTGAACCCGGAATTGATCGGGGCTAATAACAAATTGTAAAGGATCCGAGGAGGATTGTTTCAAGATTACCTCTCTCGCTGATGCTTAAGTTAGTTAGAATGCAGAGATAAAAGTAGAATTTCATAAAGTGAGAGTTACCGACTGATTACTCGATTTCCGAGTACTGGATACTCAGGTTACCAAATTGACACAATTACATTTACAATTATATGAAACACAACATTTAAACATGACTTAAATGCTACCCGATTACCCAAACTCGTGACCCGGTCTGTCAAACAATCATAACGGGTCATACTGAACCCAGCATAAACCGGATCGAGTTAGGTAGACCCGATTATAAACCGGGTCGGATCTTGTTGCGGGTCTAATGAACACTGCAAAAAAGGACATGCATTACCCTCCTACAAGCTGAGTTCTAGGGCACACCCTATAAAAAAGAGCACATCATAAATCTCAACCTTCAATGGAACCAGTCCTCTCCACACACCCCCTACCACATTAACAGCATCAGCCAATGTGAAAGAGATTATCAAGAGATTGTTCAATCTAAAGCTTTACTTGGCCACAAGCTGAAAATGAGAAATGTTAAAGATAAATATTATCATTTTCGTTTCTTAGATTTCACAGGAGACTTCACTGGCATGTCATCTTCCTCTCCTGAGGAGCCTTCAAGTGGTTCATCAGGAACATCAATAGCAACATTATGTTTGGTGATGAAATGCTTCAATATATTCATGCATTCCTCTTTCATTGAAACCAACTGCTCAGACAGAGTACCTTTGTTCACATTGACTGCATAAGTCTCTGAACCAAGAACCAGAGCGGCTTTGACATAAGGCCTCGGTGAAGAAGAGGCGTCCTCGGGTTGAGGCTCCATTGCAAGTTGTAGGTTAAACCTGTATCACAACTAAAAAACTGAAACAAGGTCATCTCCCATGCTTCATCTAATAGGAAAAGAGTAAGACACAAAATTTTAGGACAAGAAACACTTATATAAGGATAATATTGTTGAGTTATGTGTGAGAATAGAGTTATTCTCACATTGAGAATGAGAGTTGAGTAATGATAATATATGTGTTTGTTTGTCCATAACTCATCAACTTCGGCTTTTGGATTGAAATGTGGATTCAACACATACTTGTGTGATTATCTGGTTATGAACTTTCAGATCCAAATTTGATCTCGATTGTGGGCCGTTCAACCTAGGTTTGAGTTCCTCGATGGTTGTTCCCCCTAGCAACTGAATGGTTCGAGTTTCAATTAGGCTCGCATAATGTCTAGCATAAATCTTGCTGCCTTCCCACATTGTTAGTCTCGCGATGTCATGGTTCCAAGGAGAGCATGTCGATATGATATTCCCACTTGAAGGAAAGAATCGTTTAGTCATATGTGAGTTATTTCTACATCGAGGATAAAACTTAATTAATGATAACATATAAGTATTTGTTGGCTCATAATTCATCAGCTTAAACTTTTGAGTTGAGATGTGGGTTCAACACATGCTTGTGTGACTATCTGATTGCGGACTTTCAGGCCCAGATTTGATCTTGATTGTGGATCGTACAGTCTAAGTTTGAGCCTCCTAATGGTTGTCCCCCTCCCCCCTAACAGATATGTTGTATCCAAGTTAGGAACTTGAGCTTCTCATGAAGTCAAAAGAAACGGCTTCATAATTAGTTGAGTTTGAGCACTAAAGAAGGATAGGTTGTTGATACAATTTGTTGAGGATCCAACTCTATCAAAAGGTCAATCTTTCGTAGAAGACCCGTGAATTATTTTCATATCTTCACACAACAGATGACAGAATGTACATTACACATTTGCACTTGTAAGGTCACCCATCACATGGACTGAAGAATTCATATCGCTAGAACAAGAGAGGCCGAAAAATCCTCTCTCTAAAGATGAATAATAAAATAGCATCTCTTTACTACTTCTCGGACTAATCAGCCAGTGACTAGTATTCTGCGTCACGGATCATACAAGTGCACTGGACTTCCATTATCATAGATCTTATCACAAGAAACCTGTGAGCAAAAAAGTTTACAATGAACAGAAATGACCTTGGATCCAATTACATTGGATTGATCAGCTACCTCAATGTACTACCACCATGCTGTTTGGTAATGAAGCAAGCATTTCACAAGGCCCATAAACGAGAAAACCGGCTTTCACTACATGCTCAAGTTTTTACGCCCATCTCCCCCGTTCACACTCGCAACCTAAGGGAAACACATTTTCTTGGTTAGCAAACCAACACGTTCATATCTTAATTGAACCTTTTAGTTGCACCATTCATCACTCCACACCCCCTCTCCTCCCAGTTCTTTCCCTTCCCAATTCAGCAGAAGTCACAAAGGAACTTAACATTTCTCCACTTAAAGCCACTTTTGTACATTCGCCATCTCCAAGAACATAAGGGAGACTCGTATCAGCGTCGGGTTTATAGCTAGTTTTCATGCAACAATTGGATCCAATTATTGGAAAAGAGGCATCTTTCAACAATGGCCACGAAGTACTGTTGGTAAGGAATATGGTTAGGATTTGATTGTTAGAGATTTGAATAAATTAGGGAAGTCATATCCTAGGATTAAGGGATAGAATAAAATCCCTGATTATGGGATAGAATAAATTAGACCACCAGTCACTGATGATCCAAAATACAGGCAGTGGCATTCAGGAAAATTCAATGGTGATTGCCTGGCTGATCAACTCTATGGAACCAGTTGTTGGAAAGCCCTTCATGTTCTTGCCGATGGCTCGTGATGTCTGGGAAGCAGTCCGGGAAACCTATTCAGATTTGGATAATCATTCACAATTGTTCGAATTGAACACTCAGATGTGGAAGATGCAGCAAGGTGATCGTGAGGTAACAACCGACTACAATGACATGAAGGTGGTTTGGCAGGAATTGGATATGTTTGAAGATGAACAGTGTGAAAATTCAAATGATAGTCATCATGATCAAGACCAAATCCTACTAGATGGGGTCGGCCGCACATAATCCGTAAAAACACATGCACAGAAGACCTGACAAATATAGTGCGTTGGTTGTCAGTTATCTAACACGCATAGAAAATTCAAATGATAGTGCTCGGTACAAAAAGAAAATTGAGAGAGGTCGGCTATTTGTGTTCTTGGCTGATTTGAATAAAGAACTCGATGAGTTTCGAGGACGTATATTGGGAAAGAGACCCTTGCCGATGATGAGGGAAGCCTTTTCAGAAGTGCGTAGAGAAGAAGCACGATGGCAAGTGATGTTGAAGAACATCGATGAACCAAAAACAGATGGTGAGGGCACTTGTGGCTCAAGGTGCAGATTCAGAAGGAGATTGGCGAGGAGGAAAGCACATGCCTTGGTGTGACCATTGTAGAAAGCCATGGCATACACGGGAAAATTGCTGGAAACTGCATGGGAAACCGGAAAATTGGAAGAAAAAACCAGGCGGTGACACCTAGTCAGGGGGAGATGTCCACACATTCCAAGCTAGCAGCACGGATCCAGGGCAGCTATCTTCATCAGAGTCCCTTCAGTTAGAGCACCTATATAAAATGTTTCAGTCCCAATCTTTAGGAAATCCTAACTCATCTTGTTCTCTAGCACAGTCAGGTAACTTTTTCACTGCAGCCATTACTTGTACCAAGTCTAATGGCTCCTGGATATTAGATGCAGGTGCTACCGATCATATGACAAGCTCTTTGCAATTATTTTCTTCATATACACCTTGTGCAGGGAATCAAAAGGTTAAAATTCCTGATGGCTCCTTTGCTACTGTTGCTAGGAAGGGGACAGTTACCATTTCCCCTTCTCTAATTCTTAAAAATGTTCTGCATACTCTTGATCATAACTGTCAACTTAGTTTTTGGTCTTCTCGTTGTGAATTTCGGGATTTAACCTCCAGGAAGATGATTGGGGGTGCTCAACAAGATGATGGCCTCCGCCTCTTTAATAATGGATCAACCTTTGGAAGGCAAGATCAGCAGACTTGTTTCAATTCTATTTTTGTTTCTCGTAACCGTAAGATTATGTTATAGCATTATCGGTTAGAGTCATGTGGGTCTTCCTTTTAAAAGAAAAATCTGATGCTAAGAGCATGTTTCAAAAATTTTATAACATGGTTCAAACACAATTTCAGACTCAGATTAAAATTTTTTGAATTGATAATGGAAAGGAATTTTTTTAACAATGTGTAGGTGAATTTTTTTGCCGAAAAAGGGATTTTACATCAAAGTTCTTGTAACAAATACACCTCAACAAAACGGGGTGGCTGAAAGAAAAAACAGACATCTCCTTGAAGTTGTTAGAGCTATACGTCTTCAAACTAAGATTCCTAAGTATCTTTGGGGAGAAGCAGTTCTAACAACCACTTATTTGATTAATAGGTTGCCTACAAGAATCTTAACCTTTAAAACACCAATAAAAGTTTTCACCGAATGTTTTGCCATCACTCAGCTAACAGCAGATATTCCCTTTAAAATTTTTGGAAGTGTGGCTTTTGTCCATAAATCATGATTCGAGACGTTCTAAACTCGATCCAAAGGCACATAAATATATTTTTGTAGCTTATCCTACGAATCAGAGAGGTTATAAATGTTTTGATCTTGTTTCCAAAAAAAATGTTTGAATGTTTGTCTATGGATGTCGCATTTTTTGAAGGACAATCCTATTACAACAGTTTCCATCTTCTAGGGGAGAACTCTAGTGAAGATGATTTTCTAGATAGTTCAACATTCAAGTTTTTTTCTTGAAAATATCAAACAGTTACCGAAAGAGAATGACTTTGAAAATATCAAGTCAGTGGAAAAAATGAATTAAATGTCGAATATATTGAATCTACCAATGAACGATCCAGGATAATGCCAAATCAGAATCAAAATACTGAAACAACAGAGATGTGTGCGAAACGATATAAAGGTCTTGTATATATTCAAAGGAGTATCTAGCACAGAAAAGAAGAGGCATTGTCCCACAGCACGACCAAGAATCTAATTAGAGGTTGGATCATGAAACTCATGATGATTCTTCAATAATTCCTGAAAATAATCCTCCAGGTTACTCTGAGTCAAATCCTTCTAGTCAGCTTGATCTTCCCATTGCTCTTACGAACAACCTTTGTCAAATTTTGTATCTTACAAAAATATTTCATCTTCATATTATGCCTTTATTTCACAAGTGTCTAGTGTGGTCATTCCTAATAGTGTATAGGCGGCTTTAAATGGTCCTGAGTGGATTTGCCAGATAGAAAGACAATTGTTGGCTGTAACTGTGTTTACCATGAAATACAACTCAAATGGATCTTTGGACCTTGGAGAGATACAAGGCTCATCTTGTAGCTAAGGGCTTCACTCAAACATATGGAATGGACTACTCTGAGACTTTTTCTCCAGTGGAAAAGCTAAATACAGTTCGGGTACTCTTATCTATTGTTGCCAATGTTACTCGGATACGAGTACAGGTGTCAGGTGCAAGTGTCGGACACCTCTAGTTGAAAACGAGAGGATACATAGATACGGATCGAAAATTGAGTACGGATATGAGGATAAGGTTATTTTTTAAATGTTTATCCCAAATATTATCCTTCATACAAAAAAAAAAAAATATTTTCAAATCTATAAGCAGAACCATGCCACCAATAAAAATAAAAAACCATCATTTATAAGGATACGGGTTTCGGGTGTGGGTGCGCACCCAATACGAATTCGCACCCGTACCCATGTCAGATCATATCGACATGGGTACTGCTCTAAAAATGACAGATCCAAGTAACATAGATTGCTGCTAATCTTGATTAGCCTCTGAATTAGCTAGATGTGAAGAATACCTTTTTGAATGGAAACTTAGAGGAAGAAATCTATATGGAGCCTCCACCTCGTTTTAGTGAAAAGTTTGGAACCAAGGTGTGCAAACTAAAGAAGTCTATATGGTCTTAAGCAATCTCCCAGGCTTGGTTCGAGAGATTTACAAAGTTTGTTAAGAGCCAAGGATATTTACAAGGACAATCAGATCACACCTTTCTTACAAAGAAGTCCACTAAAGACAATTTCTGTCTTGATTGTATATGCGGATGATATAATTTTGAGTGGGGATGGCTTAGAAGAGATGAGCAGATTGAAGCACGGCCTAGCCAAGGAATTTGAGATCAAAGATTTAGGCCACCTAAAGTGTTTTCTTGGAATGGAAGTGGCAAGGTCAAAAAAGGGCATTGCGATGTCGCAGCGGAAGTATATTCTAGATCTCGTGAAAGAAACTAGAATGAGTGGTTGCAAGCCTTCTCACACTCCAATAGAAGCTAATGCCAAACTCGGAGATGTAAAGGATGGTGTCCTGGTGCACATAGGGAGATACCAAAGACTGGTTGGAAGACTGATTTACTTGTCACATACACGGCCTGACATTAGTCCATTCATGCATTCCCCGTACGAAGAACATTTGGAAGTTGTGTATCGAATTCTTGGTTATCTGAAAAGCATACCAGGAAAAGGACTCCTCCACAAGAAAAATGAGAAGAGAGGAATTGAAGTATATACAGATGCTGATTGGCCAGGATCAACCACTGATAAAAGGTAACGTCGGGATACTGTACATTTCTATGGGGCAATTTAGTCACTTGGAGGAGCAAGAAATAGAGTTGTTGCTAGAAGTAGTGCTGATGCGGGATTCATATCAATGGCACAAGGAGTGTGTGAGTTTCTTTGGCTAAAAAGGGTTCTGGAAGAGCTTAGGAGACCAATAAGTTTTCCTATGAAGTTGTATTGTGACAACAAGACGACTATCGGCATTGCTCATAATCCAGTTCTACATAACAGAACGAAACATATTGAGATTGATAGACATTTTATCAAAGATAAACTTGAAGGAATAATTTGTACTCCATTTATACCCACCACACAGCAAGTTGTAGATGTTTTGACAAAGGGTCTTTTGAGACAATCATTCGAGCTACAAGTGAGCAAGTTGGGTATGATGGATATCTTTGCACTGACTTGAGGGGGAGTGTCAGTAAATCGATAATTTGGATAGGATTTGATTGTAAGAGATTTAAATAAATTAGGGAATTCATATCCTAGGATTAAGGGATAGAACAAAATTCCTGATTATGTGGGATCCCAAGGGTAAACGTTTGTTATGTTGTTTTTTCTATTTAAAATGTCTTGTTCCATGGTAATTAAATCAATAAATAAGAGGTTTTTTTTTATCCTTCTTCCTCTGTAAAACACTACAAGTACAAAATAGAAAAGTTCAATGGGAATAATTTTTCATTGTGAAAAATAAAAGCAGTTTGAGAAAAGATAACTGATTGGCAGCAATTGGAGATAGATCTATTTAAAATGTTTTGTTCCATGGTAATTTTTCATAATCCAGTTTCACTACCACAAGGAAGGAAGGCCGTCGGAAATAAATAGATCTACAACATCAAACGGCACGGCAATGACCAAGTGGAGCAATTCCATGCTAGATTAATGGTGAAAGGATCTGCTCGAAAGAGAATATCTCCTGTTCGACTTACAACAGTTCGAGTGTTCAACTTACAACAGTTCGAGTGGTCTTGGAGATGTGTGCTACATTTGAGACATGTGCTTAGAGTAGTTGGATGTACAAAATGTTTCTTGACAGAGAAGTTGAACAGGAGATTTACATGCTCTGACCGGGAGGTTTGAAGAAGAAAAGAAGACAACTTGGTTTGCAAGTTAAACAAGTTTGTATATGATCTCAAATACGCGCCAAGATGTGGGTATAAGAGATTGATTCCTTCATTATGAGCCTTGGATGCAACTTAATACAAAAGATTTGGTGATGGTGATTTCCTTATCTTTATTTTGCTGTTGTGTTGTGTGTTATGACATGCTGGTGGCAAACCCCAATAAAGATCATATTAAAAAATTAGAAAGCACGATGATTAGACAGTTTGAAATGAAGGACTTGACGCCAGCAAATAAGATTCTAGGGACGCAAATTTACTGAGAAGGAAATAATAGGAAGATTTGGTTCTCCAAAAGAACTAGTTGAACAAAATCTTGCGGCGTTTCAACATGAAAAATTATAAGTCAATTTCTACCCCTCTTCCTATTAATTTCAAGTAATTCTCAATTATGAATCTGAGCAAGCAAGTTGATACAGCTATTGGACAAATGGAGATGTATCGAGTACCATATCCATGAGTTGGTAGCTTAATGTTCGTTATGGTTTGCACAAAACCAAACATTGCACAAGCAGTGAGAGTGATAAGTCGATACATGGAGAATCTTGGAGTGTTGTGAAGAGAATCCTAAGATATGTCAAGGGTACCTCAAATGCTGCATTATATTATGGAGGATTAGACTTTTCTGTTAGAAGCTATGTTTTTTTGGATTATGCAGTTGACCTCAACAAAAGCAAGTACACCTCATATTATGTTTACTCTTGCGAGAAGCTATAAGTTGAGTTTCAAAACTGGAATCTATCGTGGCCACTTCTACAACAGAGGCAAAATACATTGCAGCTACACAAGGTAGCAAAGAGACGATCTTGTTACAGATGCTATTGGAGAAGCTCAGGCACAAACAAGAGAAAATTATGTTTTGTGACAGTAAGAACGCATTACGCCTTGCAAAGAATCCAAGACAAAGCACATACGAGTACAATAGATACGAGTACAATATACTAAAATAGAAAAAGGAAGTGTGGATATACAGAAAATCCATATTAGAGACAAACTAGCAAATATGTTAACCAAATCATGACAAGTTTATTTAGTGTTGATCCTCTATTGGCCTAGCAGAAATGTAAGCAGCATGAAGATGGCAAATGTACAAAAGTGGCTTTAAGTGGGAAAAAATGTTAAGGTAAAGTCACTTTTGTGACTTGGGATGAATTTGGGTCAAGGTCCAATACTTGGCTCAAAAAGCTTTGAATGGTCATTTCCTTAATGACTAAAGCTGATGACAAGCTGTTTAACATCTTGATAAGTGGCAATTTGTTTTGCCACTAAGCAAATAAACCATCCCAAATTTAGTATAAATAGAAGCTCTATGCTATTGACCGTGCATCCCACTTTGAGTCAAGAAAACAAAGAGAAAGTGTGAGAGAGTTTTAGAGGGAGGATTTCTCATAAATACTTTGTCTTTCCTTTGTTAAAATAATATCATCATTTGAGCTCCCCTTACTTGAGAGAGAAATTATTGTATCTTTTTACTATAGTGAATCCATCAACAACAAGCCAATCAAATTGTAATAGGGTGTCTCATACCACAATTTCTCAACATAGCAACCCCAACACGCAATAAAGCCCATTTTCCTTCATTGTTTCTTCTTCTTCAACTGCTCTCTTGCCCACAATTTATGCTACGATGAAAACTTAGTTACAATATTCAATTTCATTGACCCTCAACTCCATGACCCATTTCAGCCTTCTTTTCCCAGTAAATTTCACTAACAAAAACTTGAATCTTTCATTGAAACATAAAAAACCGCAAACTATGAGCAACACAAAAAGACCTAGTTTAAAATTTTAAGAAATCAAACCCAACCCATCTTTCATAGCAACAGATAAGCTTAAAAAAGAGACAGAAAATGGTGAAAGTACCTAAATTGATAGCTTGGAGAAACAAAATACGCAATTTATGCTCGGATTCCACAGCTAACGATGGCTGCGCATTCAACTTCTGGTTCGCCGGGAACAGCGTTTTGTTTCGCCGGACTTCTCTTTTGGTTCCAAGCACCGGTGAAACAAGTTAAAACATTTCCAGCCATACTCTTTATTTTTTCTTAAAATTTGACTAAAGCATACTTCTTTATTTTAAAAAATTCTTATTTCAATACTTTATTCCAATAATACTATTTATTTTTTCTCTATTCCTTCAGTGATGAATTAAAGGTGTTGGGGGTGCGTTTCGGGATGTTTTAGTGTAGGCATGGGCGCGTCCATAGAGAGCATGGTCGTGTGCGGAGTGTGGCTATTTGTGCGTCAAGCCTAGGCAGAACACGGGCGGAAGGGCGGGGCCATGCATGTGGACACAGTCGTGTCGGGTTCCAGTTCAACGTGTTGAGGGCTGGAGCACGGGCGTGCTGGACAGAACATGGGCGTGCTAACGGTGATTTTTTCTGACATTTTATCTATTTAAAGCTCATTTACGATACACGGTTTGACAAGTCTTCTGAAAATCCTAGTAGGCATCCTCCATTGTCGGAAAGGGGTTTGGAGATCGACACCAGAGACATCCGGAGACACAGCAGAGATTTTTGAGCGTTGAAGAGATTTGTTTGAGCATTCCTTTGGTCCGTTTCTGGTTCTCTTCAAGGTTTTGGGGTAGATAAGGTTGTCGTCTTTGAGTTGACTGTAATCATTTGGTTTCTATTCCCTTTTTGTAAATGCTCTCATTAGTGGATCTCGGTTTTCCGCAGTTTATTTGATTATTCCCTTGTTTTCCCTTCTCCCTTTGATTAGTGGATTCTTGGCTTATTTTTCTTCTAATTATTTCCACTGCGTTGGTGGCGTCACATTCGTGTAACGTTCCTGTCGCGTGTTTTGTCATAATAAGTGGTATCAGAGTGACTTTGGGGGTTTTAGGAATTGAGTTTAGGGTTCAGACGAGTCTACGGTCTTGGGTTTTATTTTCAGGTTACCCTAATTTGGATGTGGGATTTTTCTAGTAGGGTTTTGGGTTTTTTTTTCTTCTGGTTTTTTGTGTGTCTATTTAGGCTTCTTCTGTGGGTGTTCAGTTTCTGTTTTTCTGTTTTGCTGTTATTGCTCCTGATGGCGTCGGAGAAGTATATCATTGACCGATTCACCGAGAATGAGGATTTCGGCTTGTGGAAGATCCAGATGCATTCAGTTTTGGTGAAGAAAGGTTGTGCCGAGGCGATTGCTCCTACTGCAAGGGTGGATAAGACCGCGGTGACATTTGTTACTATGGATCAGCAGGCGTTGGCTACTATTCGGCTTGCTCTATCCAACGATGTGCTGCAGCGTGTTCAGGATGAGGGGACGGCAGAGTTACTTTGGAAGACATTGGAGGAGACATTTGGATAAGTCTATCTACAGTAAGATGCACCTGCTGATGCAATTATTTAAGGTGGAGATGCATCAGGGTGAGACCGTGCAGGCATATATGGATAGATTCAACCATATTGTGAGGAAATTAATGAATACTGGTTTTCAACTGGACGATGAGATGAAGGTTGCTTTGCTTCTGGCGAGGTTGGCTCCGACGTACTCTCTGATTCGGGATCAAATTTTGCATAGTATGCAGACGATCAACTACAAGAAGATTATGGAGCAGTTAATTTCTCGGGATGTCGTCACGAAAGTTATTGAGGAAGATTTTTTGTTATCACAGTTTAGTTCAGATCAGGGTCTATATGCTTAAGGGAGGCAGGTGAAGTATGATCACAGCAGCTGTGGGAGTGGCAGGGGCAGTGGTTCAGGGCGCTCCAGGTCGAGGCCACGGGACTTGAGCAAGGTACGTTTTTATTGTAAAAATTTGGGACATATAAAGTTTGAGTGTCCGACTCTTGAGAAGAGACTCGACGGTGATAGGAAGGGGAAGGATATGAAGACTGATGATGGGAAGCATGAGGATGTCGCAGTTGTTGACGACTCTGGTTCTGATGATGATGTGGACTTGATGGTTGCTGCCCAGGGTGATGTTGATTTTGGGGCGTCGTGAATTCTTGATTCGCGGTGCTCATTTTATATGACTCCCCATAGGGAGTGTTTTGTATCCTACAGGTCCGTGCCGAATGGAGTTTCTATCCACATGGGTGACGGCTCGGTCTGCAGGGTTGCTGTTATGGGAGCAGTTCGGATCCGTATGTTTGATGGGTCAGTTTCTATTCTGCAGAGAGTTCGTCATGTGCCTGGGTTGCGGAAGAATCTGCTATCTTTGGGGATCTTTGATGATGCTGGTTATGTTCAATCTATTCGAGGAGGTTCTTTCCGGATGTCACGTGGGTGCCGGGTGGTTTTAAAGGGTCGACAGATTCGTGGTATGTTGTACTTTTTAGAAGGGAGCACGGTAGTTGGCTCTGGTGCTGCTATATCTTCTATTTCTTCTGGTATTTCCACTTCAGGTGGAGTTTCTGCTTCTTGTAGAGTTGTAGCATATTCTGCAAAGAAGAGGGTGAAGTTTGAGGTGGAGCTTTGTCCAGTCGTTTCCACCGGACAGGCAGGGGAGTCGACGGTGCTTGGGGATACTTCTGCTACAGCTGGGTTTGCTTGGATTGGAGAGCAGGTCACTTCTTCTGGTGTTGTGTCTTTGAGACCGAGGCGCAGTTCGGGTCGGTCAGTTTGGTGCGCATCTTGAGCTAGAGCTCATAGGGAGCACGATTCTAGTAGTCGTTTTCTGGTATGTGACCGTTTTTCTGGTTTTGGAAGTTCTGATTTTCTTGTTCCTGATTTTGTTCGATGGGCGAGCATGGCAGGGAGGAGCTCTCTCCTGGTTTAATCCTCGCCCCGTGGGGGATTCTGGGTAGTAGTTTATGCTACAGTAGCTTGGCAGCGGGATTGGTCTTTTTGACGCGTTTTTGGTGTCCTTTGGGTTGCGTCTAGCTATTCTGGTTTTCTTCTGGTTTATTTTCTGGTTTTGATGGATTGTGTTTTTGGTGGATGTCGTTTTTCTCTTTTGGTGGTGTCTCTTCTAGTTGCCGTTTCAGGTTGGTTGGTGTGGGTAGCGGAATGTTGTTGAGGTGGAGAATTGTGGTGTTTGGCGACGTCCATTCCGCGCGTTATTGACTTGAATGGTGTTTGGGATCCTTCGGTGATGGATTGGAGGTGATCGGGATGGGTTATGACGTATTTTGGTGCAGGATGGGCGTGTCCGAGGAGTAGCATAGTCATGCTCGGCATGTGGTTAGTGTGCTGCGAGTCTGGGGAGAACACGACCAAGGGGCTTGGGTCGTGCCTGTGAGCACGGCCGTTTCGGGTTCCGGTTCTACGTAGCATGCGCGTGTTGACGGTGTTTGTTTCGAGATTTTATCTATTTAAAGCCCACGTGTGATACCCGGTCGTGTGAGATTATCTGGAAACCCTAGTAGGTGTCCATCGTCGGGAAGGGGTTTGGAGATCGACACCAGTGACATCCAATGACACAGCAGAGATCCTAGGTAGCGTGGAAAGATTTGTTCGGACATTCCTTTGGTTCATTTCTGATTCTCTTTTTTGATTTTGGTGTAGATCAGATTGTCGTCTTTAGAGTCGGTTGTAATCCTTTTGTTTCTATTCCCTTATTCTGTAAACGCTCAATATTAGTAGATCTTGATTTTCGCTAGTTATTTGATTTTTCCCTTGTTTTTCCCTTCTCCCTTCTGTTAGTCGATTCTTTGAGACTGATTTCTTTCTGATTTTTCCGCTGCGTTGGTGGCGCTTGGGGATACTTCTGCTACAGCCGGGGTTGTTCGGATTGGAGAGCAGGTCACTTCTTCTGGTGTTGTATCTTTGAGACTGAGGCGCAGTTCGGGTCGGCAAGTTTGGTGCGCATCTCGGGTTAGAGCTCATAGGGAGCCCGACTCTGGTAGTCGTTTTCTGGTATGTAACCGTTTTTCTGGTTATGGAGGTTATGATTTTTTGGTTCCTTGTTTTGTTCGATGGGCGAGCATGACAGGGAGAAGCTCTCTCCTGGTTTAATCCTCGCCCCGTGAGGGATTGTGGGTAGCAGTTTATGCTACGGTAGTTTGGCAACGGGATTGGACTTTTTGACGCGTTTCTGGTGTTCTTTGGACTGCGTTTAGTTATTCTGGTTTTCTTCTGGTTTATTTTCTGGTTCTGGTGGATTGTGTTTTTGGTGGATATCGTTTTTCTCTTTTGGTGGTGTCTCTTCTAGTTGTCGTTTTAGGTTGGTTGGTGTGGGTGGCGGAATGTTATCGAGGTGGAGAATTGTGGTGTTTAGCGACGTCCATTCCGCGCGTTATTGACTTGGATGGTGTTTGGGATCCTTCGATGATGGATTTAAGGTGATCGGGATGGATAATGACGTGTTTTGGTGCAGCATGGGCGTGTCCGAGGAGTAGCATGGGCGTGCTCGACATGTGGTGAGTGTGCTGTGAGTCTGGGGAGAATACGGCCAAGGGGCTTGGGCCGTGCTTGTGAGCACGGCCGTGTCGGGTTTCGGTTCTGCGTAGCATGGGCGTGTTGACGGTGTTTTTTCCGAGATTTTATCTATTTAAAGCCCACGTGTGATACCCAGTCGTGTGAGATTATCCTCCTCCATCGTCTGGAAGGGGTTTGGAGATCGACACCAGTGACATCCAGTGACACAGCTAAGATTCTTGGCAACGTGGAAAGATTTGTCCGAACATTCCTTTGGTCCATTTCTGATTCTCTTCTTGATTTTGGGGTAGATTAGGTTGTCGTTTTTAAAGTCGGCTGTAATCCTTTGGTTTCTATTCCTTTATTCTGTAGACGCTTATTATTAGTAGATCTTGATTTTGGCCAGTTATTTGATTTTTTTTCTTATTTTTCCCTTCTCCCTTCGGTTAGTCGATTCTTTGGAACTGATTTCTTTCTGATTTTTTTGCTGCGTTGGTGGCGTCACATTCATGTGGCGCTCCTATCGTGTGTTTTGTCACAACAGAACTCACAACACAACGGTACACCCTTGAACTGAAGCGGATCATATCTTTCAGTAGCCATAACCAAAAAACGAAGAAAACCAGAATGCAAAAGAAAGAGAAATGACAAAACCAGTGGAATAGTGAGAAATCACCCAAAACTAGATGCTGTTCACCAGCCGATTTCTGAAGCTACGGATTACGAAACCCCGATCTCCACCGTTCAGATTGAAGAACAATATCTCAGGAACCCACAGATCAAATCTGAGGAAGATCCAACGGTCAACGAATGTGTACCGACCATTTGAAATACTAGGATTTCATATAGTCGAGATTGCACCGCAGTCTCCGCCGCTGATTTCCTCAGGCTTGATCTCGTGAAGGAGTTTCTCCGCCGCTGCTTAAACAGCTACTTTGCAGCTTCAGATTGATGCCCCCGCGCCCCCCCTTAGAGTTTATTCTTGATCAAAGGTGTATAGAAATCTAAACACAAGTAAACTATATATATAATTGTATCTATATAACAAATCACAACATAATTTGAATCTCTCTCATTTGTCCTACATAATCAAAAGAACCATTCTCATTAGTTGATAATCGATTCATTCTCCTTCTCCTCCGCTTCTCTCTCTTCCTTTCTGCTCCCATCTCTTTCACATCACATTATATTACACAACTCATTATTTATTTTTCTTTCATATCTCATTATATAATTTATCAAATATGTAAATATTATGATCAAAAATTTATAATTTTTTACGAGGATCAAAACGAATCTAATATTAATATTATTTTTATTTTTTTTATTAAAAAATTATATAAAATGGACGACATGATATATGCACGGGTACAAGCACGGCACGACTCGAGCAAGAGGGAACGAAACTATAATAATGTTACAATGGCACGGATAATTTTTAATCCTTAATAAATGATAAAACAAGAATGCTGAAAAAGGCCAGCTTTGATGTGACTGTAAGTTACTCCACTGGTGACCAACAACATGGAGACATCCTCTTTGCAAAAATATGAGTAAGACTGGGTACATATGCGTCTTTTTAGCTTGGTGCTTTTCTCATACAAATGTATGTTTCCCTTGTCAATGGTTTTTACCACCAATTCGTTTTTTTTTTTTTTAGCGCTTCCGTCTTTTGTCTTTGAAAATGCTCTTCTTGCAGCAGGCCAGGAATGTCAGGTTAATACATTTGCTCAATCATTTCCTTAATATGTTTCTTAACCTACTAATCCGATTGCATCATCCCCATGTTTTGCAGGGTTTTTGTTGGTACTGTGAGCGAGTTTTGCGTGAAGCACGCTGAATGCCCCGTTATTACAATCAAGAGAAGGGTGGAGGAGACACCAGAAGACCCTATTGATGACTGAGTTTTTGGTGTTGGATTATGTTTAAATTGCTTAGGTTTTAGCCTTTTTGTAAATAGTTGTACTGATTGAGATGGAAAACAATTGGTATTTCCTGATACTGCACTGCTCTGATGCTTTGTGTTGTCTTCTCCTGTCTGTAACCATTTGATGAGGTTGTTTTGTGGACACAAAAAGGTACTCGCGTCTTTCTGCTCCGATCCTGATTTGTAGCTTTCCGGTATCAGGAGAAGTTGGCATCTGCCCTTTCGTTTCTGCTCCATTATAATTTGAATTATAATTTGAATATATTTCAAACTCATCGGTGTGTTTTATCTGATACCGTGCGAACCGGATAAACTATCCTTCGGTTTTCCATGCGATTGTAGTTGAAAGCTCGCACTAAACCTTTGTTTAGATTGAGGGGAGGGGAGGGGAGGGGAGCGGGGTTTAGAATGTTTCCTTCTAATCATGGGAATAATTCTAATTATACATCAAATTGGGAAAAAAAAAATTATTTACATCATAATAATAATTTAGGTCATCATATTTCATTCGAGTGACCTAATCAAACAATTAGATGATTGAACTGTACGATCATCCAATTTTTTCGATCAGATCGCTAACTCTAAATTGGTGAGTAATAATTTAGAACTCTTTCATCGTCACTGAAAAAAAGAAAAAAAAATCACAAGGAAAGAAGGAGAGAAGTAGAGTGAAAAATGAATTCTTTTTAAGAGAGTGAGATTGAGAAAAATAAATTTTATCCTAATATTTTTGTACGTAAGTTAATAACCTATTATATAAGGAATAATAAAGTTTGAATTTTATTCCATTAGGACAAATATTTATCTCAGTTGGACAAATGAACGGAAGGAAATGAGAGACAAGTAGAGAAGTAGAGAGAAAAATGAATTCTTTTAAGGAGAGAGTGAGGAAAGAAGTAGAGAGAAAAATAAAATCTTTTAAGGAGAGAGTGAGAGAAAGAAAAATAAATTTTGTCCTCATTCGTAAGTTAACTTTATATTACTCCTCACAACCCCCTATATCCTCAAGGAGCCCTCCTCAGAGAAGCCTAGAATGATTGTGCTTCGACTAGAAATTAATCTATACTCACTTAAGACCCTATGAATTGTGAAAACTGGATCACGACTGATACTCCCGGAAAAAACCCAAGAGTAATCATCAAAGTCCCGAAGAGAACCGGGTCCGAGAAGTCCGAGCAGAAGATGGATCCGGCTGGCTCGGGGGAGGAGTGTGTGTCTGGCAACTTCTGATGGCCTGAAACAGACGAACAAACCCGTCAGAGGGCACCCCGATGTGTTAGCTCGGGGAAACCGCTCCGATGCTTA